>BGPR01002224.1:0-36678 GCA_013235015.1 Araneus ventricosus | reverse complement strand
TTTCTCTATTCTGAGCATAGGGTAAGTTTATTTTTATGATAGCTGCTATTATTAACAACTAAATGGGTAATATTTTTAATTCAATCTTATTAGCGTTTTTATGTTTGTATTTGGTTTTCCTTTTTCTTTTAAAATATTGCTTTTACATGTACAGATCTCCTTTGTATTTTGTTGGGAAATTTCGGGCTAAGAGAAACTATATTTGTCGTAATACAAGCTTCTTACAAAAAAAATTCCCAATTATTTTGAATCCATTTCGAATAAAGTCCTTAGCCCTTGATGAAATGGACTCGAATGGATTTCTGGTTTGTTTAATTCCATTCCCTCTGAGTTTATCTAAGTTTTTGCTTTCTTTGAATGATTTTGATTCCCATTGTTCTTTGTTTTTGTTTGCAGCTGCAATTGCGCGCTACTTAAACATTGTATAAATTTTACTGCATAAATTGTATTGTTTTAATTTAATTATTTTGTTGTTTCTGCTCAAGGTATCCGACTGGTTTAAAATCGTCGTTTTTGGTGAAATTATCAAAAAGTTTTTATGACTTAATTTTGCAGACTGTTTAATCAACTTTCTAAAACTGTCTTACTTTTTACTCTACGTGAATTACAAATGGAGTTACAGCTGTTTCATTACCGAACTGTAAGCATTATTTTATGTTGCATGAAAACTTTAAATTTGTTTTCTGAGAAATGATATTTTTGAGGTAAACTGTCGACCGTTACAATGATTTCTCAAAAAGTTATTCAAGTATTGATATGAAATTTTCTGAGATTGTTTTCTGTAATATGCTTGATGATTTCCTCTGAAAACTAAGGTCAGTTTTAAATTCAAGTATTATTTTTAAGTGTTTAAATATAAACGAAAAGCATTTTTATGAAAAATTACCATTTTAGTAACTATGTTCAACTATATCTCAAAGCTATTTTGTTGAAGTACAAGAAATATTTTAGAGCAAAACACAGATAACTGTCATAAGAATGTACTCCTACAAGGATTTATGTATATTTAGAACATGATTTTGTCTATGGCTGTTAGAGTAAGGCAAATATTTTAGTCATTTTTCTTCAAATGTCTCAGTTTTTTTAAAAATATTATTTTGAAAGCGTAATTTTGCAATATTTTCATAGTTTTAAAACATATGCAGTTGAAAAATAGCATTAAAAATATATATAAGTTCTTTTTCAAAAAACATTTCTCCGAACACAGTCGGATACCTTAAAGTTTAAGTTAAATTTATTATTTTGTAAATTTATTCTACTTTTTCTAGTTGATTGTTTTTTTAGCGCTATATTATAGTTAGAATGTCTGCCCATTCCAACCCGGTCTACCCATAAGGGTGTAAGGCCTGTAATGGGTGAATGGGGAAATAACGATCCCAACCGCGCCTCTATATTATAAAATAAACCATAAATTTTTGTAGCATTTTTAGATTATTTTCATATGGACATGAATTAGATTACTTTGAGTCTTAGTGCCTCAGCACTTCTACTCAGAATGGAAGAAAGAGGACAAAGAGCCATTTTAACCTTAGTTGATGCAGAGAGTTAGACATTTACGAACCTCCAAGGGCGAGTAGGTTTACTATGGTTTAGTTAATAGAGATGCGGTATTTAAATTTGGGGACATTTTATCCATTCGTGTTACGACAACTTTTGGAGTGATAGAACGTTTCACAACAGGTTCAGGAGCATTTCCCTAATGTTACATGCTGCAATTCAGCTGTAACATCTGTCATTTCATAGATATCAAACAATAATGATTTTCTCCAATAACTGTGCGGTTCTATTTCGTTTTTCAGAACTTCCGCAATCAGGGTAAAATGGACTCCAAGTGGCGTAAGACCGGGACAGTCAATATTGATGATTCTTTTGATTAAGACGATAAAAACACATCAGACGTTGATTGTTTATATTTTAATGATGTATTTTCTAATTGAAATAAAGAAGAAGTGTTAATCCAATGTCAAAACTGTCTTAGCTGTGCCCAAGAAAGCTGCAGTGTGTGTGTGGGGGGGGGGTTAGAAGATAACTGCTTTACATGTGAATTTTGTAACTAATATTCTTAAATTGTCATATGAAATAAAAATGATTGGAACTTTTCAACTGAAAAGCGATTTTTCCTAATTTCCCATAACGTTAACATGTGTACGGGGTAAAACCGAGTAGTATGACTTTCTTTATAAAAATATCATTGGTAAAACAAGTAGTAAAACTATGACTTGTTATTGCTATTATTATGCTAGAGTATGAATCCTTAGTAAAAGTTTAATAAGATGGACTAAATATAGTTTTCATAACTGTATTGATTTTTAAGTAAGGACAGTTTAAAATCAAACGAACGATACAGAGTTGACGTCTTAATTCAAATATGCCTCCACAGATGCAGTGGATTCAACAACTACAACACGCCACTATGGCTGTTCCACTTTCTTGACTAGTAGAGTGTAGTTAGGTATCTGTATGCCAGATAGAAAAAATAATAGCGCCAGAATCAAAAGTACCCTGTTTTACCTCACTCTCACCTACCCATAGTGTGACGCTACTTGAATCTTGTCATTTCTTCATTCATTATATAAACAGCATGCACGCAATGTTTGGGGGGAAAATTGACTCATGTTACTTCTGCAATCAGCGACCCAATTTGCAACATTATTGTTTGACTTAAATTTATTTTTCTAATTTGTCTCAAATTACCATTAAACCTTATTTATTTATGGCAAAAGAAAAGCCCCTTCCCTTATAAAGAAATCCATTCAGTACTTCGTGTTTCTGTCTACAGAAAAACTCTCTAAAACGAGAGAGGGAAGGGATCTTAAAAAAGAGCAATTTGTTTCACTTTTGTATTCTGAAGGCTTAGCTACTACTCCTAAGTCTAAAAACAAAATCTATAGCATCCCTTCTTTTTTAAGTAGCTTGACAAGCGAACAATTTGGCACGCATGCAACAGTTTTTATTGAGGCGGATGGGTTAAAGCGACAGAAAAAAAACATGCCAAGTTTACAAATACATTCAGAAAGGAGAAAGAAAATCTTTCGCGCACACACGCTAATTAATGGAGGCGAGGAGTTCGAACAAAACCGTATTAAGTCAAAGGAAAGAACAAGCGTTTCATGGACAAATAGACAGCATCAAATGGTAGAAAAAAACCATCTAGCCATCGATTTTTTTCATGAGGTTGAACGTGCTGTATTAGGAGGATACCGTTATCCATTGTCCATTTTCTTCACTTCTTATTGAAGCTATTTTTTTTACCCATTAGTGGGAGAAAAAGAAGACTTATCAAAGGAAGACGAATAAAAGCTGTTAATTTATGTCTTGATTCTTTTATTTTATTTTTGAAGATTTATCATCATTCTCTTATTACCATCAATCATTTTCTACGATGGAGATTGACTTTGTTCCTCTTTGATACTGAAAGTCATATTATTTTTATAAAGCACATTATTTCAATATTATTTTGAAGTACAATGATTAAAATTTCAAATTAATCGGGATTTTAACACATGAATATAATAAATGTCAATGTTATATCTTTCTAATAGAAACGCTGAGCCAATTTGATCCATGCAGTTGAGATATGCCAATTTTGTATGTTCTCGCATATTCAATGTATCGACAAACAGAACAAAAGCACTTTTCAATAATTGCATAAAAACGCTGAATAAATATTGTGCTCGCATTGAAATTTGAGATCCTATACCTGTTAGTATTTCATATTCAAGCTGTCAGACAATGCTCTTCATACACAGTTAAGTGTCGATTAAAAGCTTGCATAAATTTTACCCCATTTTCGGCTGTATCATTGGCAACACTGAGATCCTCCTGAATGTTTCGTATGACTTTTAATAAAAATCGTCCCTATCCCAAAGATCTGGACTGAGATTCAGAAATCCAATTTCTCCACGTCCAATTTCTTTAACAAAAATTAAATTGTTCTGAAAAATGAAGTCTGCTAATGCGTTTTCTGAAGAAAACGCAACAATGAACTTATTTTTTGATGTCATGTCTAAATTCTGAATGATTTAAATTGTGAATATTCATTAGAAAAACTTGTTAAAAATTTGAAAAATGATAAAAATTGAGTATTGTTATAATTCAATGAGATCGCTTTAATCGTGCTTCAATTTTTAATTTCTTAAGTGCATTAGAAAAATATTTTACAATACTCAGTATTTCGCTCTCACTACATATTTCTTTTAAGCATTTATTCCAAATTATTCCATTTTTCTCTGACTTTTGTTTAAAGAAAACAACATCTGCACTACTAGTCATTTGCGGTCCATGTTCGAACACACTTCTTAGCACTTTTTCATGAATCTGATGCCGAGATGGAAATTATGCCATCTCTTGATCTGCATACTGCTTTAGAAATGCAATCGCATTGTTGATACGACCAGTGTTGGAAATATATGCGTCTGAACCGAGAATTTTAGCCTTGTCTTCGCACCCCTAATATTTTAGAATAATCCGGATAACCATAGTTTGTTCCTTCCCTGAAGAAATTTCCAATTTTGGCATCGGATCAAGTTTTCTTGATCTCTATATATAGCAATGATAGGTAGACTTTCACTCATTTAAAACAAGAAACAATTTGCTTGTTTTAAATGAGTGAAAGTCTACCTATCATTGCTACATAAAATAACGCATTGCTGCATTCTAAACTGTTTGTTTTTTACGATGGAGATTGACTTTGTTCCTCTTGGATATTGAAAGTCATATTATTTTTATAAAGCACATTATTTTAATATTATTCTGAAGTACAATGATTAAAATTTCAAATTAATCAAGATTTTAACACAGGAATATAATAAATGTCAATGTTATATCTTTCTAATAGAAACGCTGAGCCAATTTGATCCATGTAGTTGAGATATGCCAATTTTGTATGTTCTCGCATATGCAATGAATCGACAAACAAAACAAAAGCACTTTTTAGCAATGATAGATAGGCTTTCACTCATTTAAAACAAGCAGCAATTTGCCATCAAAAGAAAGGATACGTATACGATACTAGGTTAATTTCCTTTAAATCTTCTATAATCTTAGTAGCCTTCTTCTTATGAAAATCTTCCATATATCTTTGGATTGTGTTTCGATTGATTGCCAGTTCATTTACGTTATGCATTAAAGACTCATCTACGGTTTAGAGATCAAAAACGACATTTTACTGACTAATGTGTCATCGATCGAATACAGTCATTGATTTTGGAGTTAAAAACATTTCCTCCTAAGTACATTTTTTATCCCAAATCCTATCTGCGCATCTTTGTTTCTCTTAAGGGACGTCTGGGTAATAAGTTGATGAAGGCCCAGGTTGATCAGAAATATCCTGGATCCCTGAAGATTCTTCTGATGAATCCATGTACTTGTCAGCGATCTCCGAACTACAATGAGCCTTAGTCCGTGTATTTTCTTGTTCTCTGACTCTAAATAATTTCTTTTCTTCAGCCAGCTTCATATCGATTCCCATAAAGACGTGCCTTCCACCATGGCTCTCTTTGACTCAATAAAAATGTTCCTTCTTCACTTTTTATAATTTCGAAAGTTTTAGCGTCAGAAGTGTCAAATAAATTATTTAAATCCGATGTAAACTTACTTTCTTGTTCTCCTTACTTTTATGTCCTCCATTTTCGAAGATTGCGCCAATAAGAGTGCATCTTCATAATTTTTTCTACACAATGAGGTGTTGGTCTTTTGAGGAACCTTGCCTTCTCACCAAAAACCAGGCATTTGCGCACTACTGAATTGGCACTTTCAGTTAGGCAGTGTCACCCCATGTAAACTATAAAATAACACCGATAGTGCTTGCCGGTTGGATCGAAGTTCGCTTCCGTTCATTTGGTGACACTCGCTACCAACTAAAGAGATATTTCAATCACCACTTCTCAAATTAGAAGCCATAATTGCACTCATATTTGATTCGGATAGCGATTAGAACAAGCTGAGGGCGAGTCGCCGGCATAGGATGGAGCGAGCTTCCTGCACCCACGGGGTTGTCACTTCTACCGCGATGCGGTAAAAGTTAGGTATCTAATTGTTTCTTGGAATAAAAGGAAAAAATTGGAGGGTGTGCGAATTTAAATTAAAACATTAAGAAATAAGGGTCATCCAACAGTATTACGCTAGAATTATCAACAAGAGATACATTTTATTTATCGCTGTTTTGAAACTAAAGAGAAAAAAGCCTTCAGGATTTACGTAAATGCTAAAAAAGAAAAAAATCTAATAAATATTAACTGTGTAAGCCTTTAGAAATATCAGAGTTAATAAATTTTCAAGAAAATTCACTAAGGTATAAGCATTTCCAAAGAATTTGAACGCAGAAATAGCAAATCAACCAAACCCACCCTGGATGCATCATAAATTCAGTTCTACCTGATTTATGCCGTTGAATTTCCCTTTAATAAAGCCGAAAAATACTAAGTGAAGGGAAATTTATTTGATAAAGAACGAGTTTGAAGATTGAAATGGTAATCATATCTCTGTTGAGAGGAAGAGCAAAGAGCGCTGCGTTTTCTGTGAACTGACGAATGCTTCTGAATTTTCTGAACTAAAAATATATGAGATTTTCTGGTTTGTCAGATTAAAATTTTTGTTAGCGTTTGTTAGATATGACTTATGAAGTCTCGATTTATTTAAAAGGAGCAAAGAAAAATTGATTTCTAAGGAGGGATATTTTTCAACTGGGTAGCTATAATGTACAATGTCTTAAGCAAGAATGTTGAGACTACGAATTTTAGTTTTATTTTTCTGAAACATGCCCGTGTGTGTAGTAGAAAAGAAAACCGTGAAAAAGTTCGTCTAGAAGATATAGATGAAAAAATGGGTACATGTATACAATTTCAAACATTATTAACTAAAACTTTCTTCAATTTTGCTTCTTCGTATACGAAATACAGTACAGCATAGTTTATAAGTCTCTCGTTTATACGTCGTTTTCATTTATACGTCGTTTCATCACAGTCCCGATTCATCTGTATTTATTGTAATGATAAAGTGCTTCATTTATATGATGCAAAACTTCAGCTATACTCGATTCTCTTCACTATATAACGAAGTTAAGAATAAAACGCAACGTTTAAGGTGAGTATACGAGAAAGCCGAACAAGAAGAACTTTTACTTGTTTTCAATTTATTTTTATCGGCTGGTTTTCTTATACTGTTGGCCATGCTATGGTTTTCTAAACTGTTATGAAACTTGTTGTGAACGAAAATACATTAAAATAAAGTTGATGTAAGAAAGACTGAAAAAATTGATACGACTCTTAATAATAACAGTTTTTATTGTTATGTAGTTTCAACGTATAATTTCTTTTTATCCTTTGAAAATGACTGAACTGCTACTTTATTCCAACTGAATAAAATTATCGCATAATTTTGGCCTGCATTTTCTGAGTGAGTCAAAAAAGAGACGTATGTTGGGTTTAAGTAATCGTTGTATTTATTGCGATGAATATTATTTCCATTTAAATAATAGATACAATTGATAAAATTTAACAAATAAATACATTCAAAATTAAATATTAATTAAATGAATTAAAACTCTTTTGTATGATACAGAATGGCGTATATACAGCAACTTCTTATAAAATACAAAAACAAATAATAGAAAAACAAAAAATTAAATTAAAAAAAGAAAAAGGAAAATATTATATAAATATTTTTCTTTTTGTAACTTAATTTTTTGTTTTTCTATTATTCCCATTTAAACATATCCGTTCATTATTGTTACATTATTGTTCATTATTTAGTAAAAATTGCAATAAAAAAGGTTTAATTTTAGGAAAAGACTGGAAAAAATTGTTATATCTGTTATTAATAACTGTGTTTCGTTCATAAAACGATTTCTTTCCAGTCTTCATAAATACCAAACTGTCACAAATAAACAAATCTGTTACTCTCTATTTTGGCTCTTCCATTCTGTGAGAGCCATACTAGAGGCATAGGCGAGACACGAGTAATTCTTGACTTCATTGCGGTGGATGTCATTCTCATTCGTACCAATTCACGGAGTGTCCTCCATTATCGTCACAGTTGACACCTCGAGAATTGGCAAAGCATTTTCATGACGTGGCGAGTAGTTTCCCCTGAGATTTTGTGGGATCTTCTCTACTGGTCAAATAAATAATGGAAGAAACACTACTTAGATTAGAACAGTAGAAAAATGCTCCTGAATCTTTTAGTATTTGGCGCCATGCGTTCCACGTCACATTAAAATACTCTTTCTTCAAATGATTGTTGCTGATTTCACTTCTATTCCAATACATTTTAGAATTAAAAGTAGATATTATCAAAATACCTTTCAAATTTCTTCTAAGCAAATATGGAGGAAAACTCAATATCTTCGCATGCAGTCTCTTGTTTAGTTTGAAGACAAAAGATCATGCACCTCGAATATTATTGTTGAAATGTGAGGATAATGGCAGGAAAATTTCCAAACGATAAGAGCCCATTTTTTACTTTTTCGTATACGAAGTATACAAAGAGAAAGTATAGTAATCGTCAAAAAATTCCAACTCGAGATTTTGACGGAGCTCCACGTTTCAGACCTCCCTGAGTCCCAAAAACACAACTTTGGAATCATGTCTATGTGTGTGTCTGTCTGTGAACACGATAACTCGAAAACTAGTAGAGCTACGGGGATGAAATTTGGTATGTGGTCTTTGCACATAATTTGTAGGTTTCTATCAAATTTTAGACAAAATCCGTCAACGGGAAGTCTGTTTGTCTGTATGTCCGAAGTCAAGCGAACACTATAACTCAAACACTTGAATAGCTAGATGGCTAAAATTTGGTACACAGTTTTATCGTCATGAATGTAGGTCCGTATAAAAGTTTGGGCCAAATCCGTCAAAGGGTTGACTGTCCGTCGGTCTGTATAGTCGCATACTTGTAAAAATTATATCTCCTAAACCCTTTGGCTTAGATAAATAAAAATTGTTGTGACGTTTGCTAATATTAATTATAGATCTCTGCTCAAATCTTGTTTCAATCCGTTGGAAAAAAGGTGTTCAAATTGCACATTGCGACTCTGTTGGCGAGCGTTTCGTTTATTTTACTCAAGTTAGTATAGTTGGCTTTTGACCTTGGCAGTCTACGAAATTGTAGCTTCGAAAGCGCTCCATTTCTTCCCGTTTGGTTCTTTTTTCTCCCTTTTGGCGAATTCTGATCCTGCTCGGATTATTTTATTTCCGTTTTGTCGTTTCAACGTGTGCTGTACAAAACTTGTTGCGTTCTGGGAATAAGCAGATTCGAAATTTTTATCCGAGCGAGTTTGCGGGGAACTGACTTAATTCCGCTTATTTTTTATCTCCACTGCGCTAGGGGTTTAGCTTATTTTTTGTCCCTACATGTGTTAGGAGTATACGAGAAAGTTTAGGGGAGACCACTCCCGCTGGTTTAATAATCAATCGGAAAAAGTTTCTATTTGAACTCAAACACCAAATATGAAAGGCTCAAAATTAAAATGCAGAAATACTTTTTATATTCAAAATCATTTATTACATGCAGTTTTTTGCTTACTGAACTAATTAAAGAATAATATTTAACATTATTTACCTATTTTTAAGACAAACATTTCGTTGTTTTTGCTAAAAAAATGCGTATTTGTTTATTTCGATTTTAAAGATAAGTTTTTTCTTTGGTGGGGGATTTTATACTTTTCTCATGCCTCTGTTCTCCACTGTTGCAGAGATTAAAACTTTCAGAAAACGAATCACTATCTTTTATCCACTGTGATAATCAATTATCGGGAATGCTCTCATAAAATAAAAATAAACAGTTTATTTGTCAATACTTATCATATTCTCCAAAGTTATCTCTTCCGACTATAATGCACTTTGGAGAATCGACGAAACTAAAATTCTCACCTCATTAAAAATAAATTGATTTTCAGAAGATAATATGAAATCAGTATTGAGCTTTGACAGATAGTTGTATAAATTGTGGAAATATTTAATAAAAAATTCCAAACGATTTTTTTAAATAAATCTTAGAAATCTATACTTATAAAAGGCAATGTTTGTGTGCGTGTGTGTGTGTGTGTGTTTGTCTGCGATGTCCAGACGAATCTATCGCACTTACAGCCATGAAATTTGGTACACAGGTAGTCGTAATGGTGACTGAATGCACCTCGAAGCCAAAATTTTAAATTTTAATCTAGAAATTTTTTTATTTAATGTTTTGTGTTGTTTTGGTTGATTTTTCGCACTAATTTCTCAATAGAATGGTTTCGAATAATTGTACGACAAAAATAGATAGACCATCGGAAAGAGCAGGCGATTTCCGTTCTAATGAAGTTAGTTTTGAATTTCTAACGTAATTTACTGAATTTTGAGAATTTTTTAAAAAATAGTCAGTTTCACCATGTAAATGTTAGTTTTGTTTTTAAATTTGTTGCATCCGACTTTCTAATAACACCATTATTTTCAATTTTTTTCAGCTTATAACTAGAACGGTTCTCTCTGATTTAAAACAAGAACGGTTAAAATATCTTTTCCCGTTTTTTAAAAATTAAATTATTCCTGGGCAGATGAAAGTTATTTTTATCGAGCGAAATTTCTTCAGCGATAGCCTTCCGGAACGCAGCTTTCAATTTGATTGGATGAAGGGTCAGGTGACGTCATAACCTTCGGAGCTTTTTGTCATGTTCTAAGAATTTTTTTTCATTTTGTTGAAGTCCTGATTCCACGGGCAACAATTTTTTTATATTGTTTTGGATTAATGTACTCTGTACTGTTTTTCTACATGTTATTATCGCGGAAAAAATAAGCGGGAAAATCTATAATGTGTTTCTTTTGTTTTGAAAACTTTTTCGTGTCATTGTGGGCGATTTTTTTTAAAATTTGTTGAAGTCCTGATTCCACGGGCATCGCCGTGCGCGTACTGCTAGTATTTTATAAAAGTTTCCAAACGATAATTTTTGATCACAGTAGTATATCAGAATAATAGTTAAAATAAAAAGATTGAAGTAGGTCACATGGCTTCTGTGAATTATTTTTGGGAAACAAAATTAATTTATTACTCATTCAAGTAACTATTTTGAGACATTATAAATACAGCAAGAATTAATTTTTAAAATATTAACGAAATTCATATATAGTTGAATAGCTTTGAATTTCGCATTACATAGTTTAGATAATATATACTTTTTGAATCGTATTTTCCTTTACTAATCCAAATGTTTTTGAAGTCGATTATAAATAAAATTTATGGAAATAATAAACTGAATCAAGAATATTATTTCTGATCATATAACTAATAAGAACTATTTTATAATAAGAAATGACCAGGAATAGTTATAGCAATACTTTCAAAGACAAATCTTGCATTAAGGCTTAATAAAATAAAAATAATTGTGTTTTATCTAGTTATCTGTGTATTTATTGTATGTCCGTTAATCCTTTTCGTTTTTACAAATAATTTAATTGCTTTGCTTATTTTACGAGCTTATGTTTTCCCATTAAACTCAACACTTTAACTAGAATATAACTTCAAAAAAAGTGTCTTAGGTATAAGTTTTAATCTTCTTCCTGAGTACAACTTTGCTTATTCCTTATTTTCTTAAGCTATGCGAAGCTTAAACTTCCCAACTTCTTCCAGAATTCTTTGCCTTTAATTTTTTAATTAGTTGGAGCGTTGTTCTATTTTTTGCATCAAATAGTAATAGCTGGATTTTATAAAAATTACGAAATCTTGCGAAGCACTCGAAGTTTTAAAACTAATTTCAGAGCATTTTACATTTTTTAAATTCTGCCAGACATTTAACATTAAAAATATTTAAAAAGCGAAATACGCAGTTAAAAGTATTGCTTTCCTTTTTCTTCCTCCTATTCTGAAAAATGTCTCAGTTACACACATAAACATGATGTCGCCTACATCGTTGCAAAAGAAACAAGATGATGACAGAAAAATACTGAAGGTAGTTTTATAACCATTATTTTCCAGCTTTCTAAATAGTTCGAATCTAGCTTTCAAAAATAATGCTACTTAGTGCCTCAAAAGTATGTTCTTTTTTTATCTTTGTCCTTTCAGAGAATTTATTACGTTCATTAAGAAATTCTTTTAGAGAATATTTATTATATTTTACTTGCGTCATCATTAAAAACATCGGTGTTTACTGTTATTTATTTTCTAAAACGTCACGATAGTTCAAATTTATATTTTTAAAAATTTGTCTTTGAAAAATAACGATTACACTTTTCTTTTAGAATATTTATTTTCTTATAATGCTACTTCTTTTTGGTTTAAAAAATATCAAAGAGATCTTATAAAGCTTTCAATCTTCCTTGAAGTCATATTGGCCTTTTCTGAATTATTTTAAATAAATTGGCTACTAACGAATAGCTTATTTTGTAAAATCTTTGTCAAGTCAAGTCTTTAAAGATTGTATTGTTTTTAATCATTGTACAATATTTTGCACTGCCTTTTTGACTGAGGAATATCTATTTATTTTCTAAGCAGAATGAAAATTAAACTCAAGTTTTTTTATGTCTAATAAAACCTAAATTTAAACTCGTGTTCCATCTGAATAAGTAATAGTTATTGTATATTATAATAGCATAACAGATGCCATGCAACGCAGGAATTTCAGATTCTATGAATTAAAAGAAATTAAGTTGTTGCTAAATAAGTTAATACTTAAGTTATCAATTTAGATTTTAAGCGTATAGAAACAAAATGCAAATTATAATTACACACTCAGGTTTTAAAAGACAAAAAGTATGATTGATTGATAAATCGGAGTTATGCTTTTTTTAACTGCAAAGGCGACAAAATGTAAATCCCTGTTTTAAAATATAACTTAATCGCTGTTAATAGTGGCGGATCGTCAGCTCAAAAACAAGCAGTGCTGCAAAAGTTGTGTAGACCCAAGTTGTAAGAAATTTTTATGTCCATCAATTTGATATATAATGATGATATACTAAAAGTTGATAGTTTTTTAGTTATAATCAAAGAATAGGATAAAATAATTTTTCATGTGTTTCAGCTGTAACTAAAATTCCAACAGATAATTTTTTGTTGCAAATCTCAGATTCGATAACAGAACGCAAAAAACATAAAGGAGCAAATAATTAGAACTCCTCCAGATTTGATTTTAAATCAATGACTGAACTACTAAGCGAAAGCGATAAAATGCCAAATGAGGACGGCAAAAGCGGAAGTCGCTCGCCAAACGCGATCTATGGTTACTGCAGCTCCGAGTGAATTTAAACGGTGAAAGGGTTGCTTTTTTCTCTGATTATCTCAGATTGAGAATTCCGTAATTTCGCAAGGGCGAAAGCATTTGCAGCTCAAGCCTGTGTCTCCCTTACATTTTGATTGATTTTTCGTCTTCCTTTTATGTTTTTTATTACTATTTTCTGCCATTTCCGTTGATTATTGAACTTTTAAAGCGGAAAAGTAATCAAATAAGAATAAAACGAAAATACAACCTTTGAAAATATTTTTCGGCGGGACTGCAGCTCTGCAGCCCTAATGCACGAGCCGGCCACTGGCTGTTAATCTTATTTTGACATTATACAGGGTGAGTCATAAATATTTATACAAATGTTGAAAGAAGTGACTAATGTTTATTTTATTCTAACGAATGACATAATATGATGCTACAGTTACAGAATACATTCCACATGTCTCCTTTCCATGTCGACGCGCAATGGCGATCGCTCTAACCAATTTTGACCAGAAACATTCTAGCTCATTTTTAGTGTCTACTCACAGAATTCTGCCCTACGGTCAGGATCGTCCTCTCTCATACGAGCTTTAAAGCAGTTCATTCACCAAAATGGAATTTTTGGAACACTGGAAGGATTGCGTTTGGGTTGGTTTTTATGGCGCAAAAGCCATTTTTGGCCATGCTGCGCCAAACACTTGATTTTGAAGAGGTATTTTAATTTGTCCAAAGGACCCACACACAAACAAATAAAAGCACAAAACAAAGGAAAGAACTCAAATAATTTCATAAATACCAATATCACTGGAAGGAAAAACCTATCGTCAAGGTCGGAAAGCTCTCGAATTTGGAGTAAATTAGTCGAAATGGTGGAATTCAAAAGTATTTAAAATACAAAACTCATTCGCCGGTTTCCAATTTGAAACCTCGATGCGAGGGTAGCGGATAAACAAAAGATCTACCTACATTGGCACCTCGGGACGAGGGTAGAAATGAAACTCGAATTCCCCCGAGTGCGAGGAAGAAGAGTATGGGTGGGTAGAATTCTGGGACTTTGAACCTTGTCTCAAAATATACTTTGGAACATCCATGAATGCTTTACCTAATTTTTCGACTAAAATGGGTGAAAAAAACAGTCTTAGGACAAATGGCATTGCTATCCTTCTCCTGAATGCCCTTCTTAACATCTTCAGCTTGTATAGGCGCCATTTGTTAGCCAGGAAATTGCACATGACATTGCTTTGACTGATTCCCATTTGCTCAGATAGACATCGGATCTCTTTTATCTGACGGCTGGCCATCGCTGCCAGTACTTTATCTTTTGCTGTCTTTTGGCTTCTAGATCTGCTTGCATCGGCGACGGAACCGGTCCTTTTGAATTTCCTGATAAGTTTTGCCACGGTGTCGTGGGTTATCTGCGTTACGTGAGTTGCATTGAAAGTACGCGCTACAAGACGGTTAGTACCATTCCCAGCCAACAGAATAATGTTTATCCGTTCTTTCTTCATAAGTGGCTCTTAAGTTCTCTTTTCATTCGCTCACCTTCCTCAAAACGAAAACGAAATTACTCATCTCTTTCGCCAATTGAACGAAGACCTATGATTCACCTTATACAGTCAAACCCCGTTATAACGAACCCTCAACGGACCGACTCAGAAGTTCGTTTTAACCTAGGTTCGCTGTATCCGTATTTGCAAAAAAATGCTCTAACATGCTAAGATACTACTTGTATAATAAACTTTTTAATAACATAATATTTTCATTAGTAATTAGGGACAAATAAAGTATTAAATAATTCGCTTGCCAACGTTAGCCATGGTCACTGCAAAGTTCACAGAATGAGAAGCAATTAAACTAAAATGGCAGAGAAAACACGTGATTGCTCCTAGGTCGTCTGACCAGAAAATCCTCCCCCTTCCTTGGTTGACACCAGGCCAGGTGTCCACAGGGGGAGGAGGGGAGATAGAAACTGTAAAAAGCCTCGCCTATTGTTCCTTTGTCCCACTTATGGGGTTAGCAGCGACTCTAACAAAGATACAATAGGCCAGGAATGTGGTCTCTGAACCAGAATATTTCATGCAAAAGGGGTAACTCTTGTAGAAGTTGGGTTGACTTGAGCACAATTGGTAAAGAATGTCCCTTTTGGCAAGTGAAAAGTTTGAAGTTTTAGAAATTTTCAGTTCGCTATAACCGAGTCTCTAGCGTTTGCTGTTCGTTGTAAACGTATGAAAATACATTATTAACATAGGGCTTCAGTTGGGACCATGTAAAAGGTTCGCTGTACCGAGGGTTCGTTATATCCCGGGTTCGCTATATAGCGGTTCGACTGTATATTTTTTTCTAGAGTTCTTTTTGTTTTAAAATTTTTAACGGCTCTTATATAGCTTTCTTATTTTACAGTCATATTCACCTCTTCTGAATTGCTTTCGTTTTAAATAAACTGGCAGTTATCGCTAGAAAATGATTCTTGCCCAATTTTTTATGAGGGATATAAATAATTTACACTCCATATAAATTCATGACTCTCCATTTATTAATTTTTCTATCCAGAATGCAGTTTCTTTGTAATTAAAAACAAATTTATTGCCTTCACCGGCTCAATTTATATCAGCAGCTTTAAGCCACAGACTTGAAACACGAACAAATTACTTCCTGAAATCACCCATCTCCATTATACTTCTGACACAGAGAACAAATGTCGGGAAAGTTTCTTCGAAATTGTATCAGGAATAAAGTATTGGAAATATCCAAAATCGCCGATGCAGACGGCTTTATAGATTGATTCAATTCGCATTTTCTATGCTTCTAATCATTAATTTGTAATGAGCGTTCTAAGGCGAAACTCAAAGGTTCGTCTCGCGAAATTTATGTTCTATGACAGGCCATCAGATATTGTTCCGCGAATAATGATACTTCTGTAATCATGCTATTTCCTGCATGTGCTTATTAATATCTTCTCTTGAAGTAATAATTTCTCTTTCCCACTGTGCGAAGGAGATATTTATTCAAAAGTGGGGATTCCGGAAGAATTCCGAAGATATCATCTACATAGTATATGAACATCTCAACTCAATTAAAAATGGCGCTCAGTTAAGCCTCTCTACAAATACACAATGTTGTTATTAAATAAGTGAATATTTTCATAGTTGTTAATTAATTTTTGAATATTTGTTTGAAAAGTTTTCGTAATTAAATATGACTTTGTAACTTGAGTTTGTTTGAATTAATTATTCGGTGTTTGCATAAGGAATTGATTGGATACAAAGCTTAACTCAGTTTCTGTAATTGCCGAACCTTCATTTTAAAGTTTTAGAACTTTAGCTTTCGACATTTCCTTGTATTTTATATTTGTACAATAAATTTCCATAAACTTTGAGTTTCAATGTCCTTTCAAGGGTTTTAATCCATGGAAAGCTTAGGTAATTAGATAAACACCGGAATACATCTACTACGATCACAAAATATACAAGTCAACGAATTATTAATATTTCTTCTACCATTTCATACTAGACTGAAAGGATTTCCTTCTGCTATCTCAAGACAGAGATCCATTTGTTTGTCATAATTATTACGAAAAATTGAATTTGATCTCTTTCATATTTTTGTACTTTCTGTGTAAAAATAAATGATTTTGAAAGCTCAGAAATGAATTTGTTTCAGAAGATGATTTTCGTAGAAGAACAACCCAAAAATTAGCCAAAAATGTACAAGGTGAGATTTAATTTATCTACAATTTTAAACTGAAATAGATTCTCAGAGAGTCACTAGATGTCGCTACTTATGTGGGCATGAAGTGAGGGCATAAAAGTATATTATTTAACCTCCCTTTTATCCTTTTTCAAAGTGTCGTCCAGTTACTCATATTAAACCAAATATCATATTTCTATTGTTAAAAATTGGTATTTATGGAGGGAAAATGCAACACTCTGTCTACAGAACAGAACACTCTCTCTACAGAACTGAACACTCTGTCTACAGAACTGAACACTCTCTCTACGGAACTGAACACTCTGTTTATAGAACTGAACACTATATCTACAGAACAGAACACTCTGTCTACAGAACTGAACACTCTGTCTACAGAACTGAACACTCTCTCTACGGAACTGAACATTCTGTCTACAGAACTGAACACTCTCTCTACAGAACTGAACACTCTCTCTACAGAACTGAATAATTCTGTTTATAGGAACGGGAAACACTAGTATCTGGCTAAGAACAGAACACTCTGTCTACAGAACTGAACTCTGCTACGACACGGGCCAACACTCTGTCTAGCAAGATCCGAACTCGTCTACAGAGCTGAATACTCTCTACAGAACCGGAACACTTCTGGCTGGTGAACGCCGAAATACCTCCCGTTTATAGAACTGGAACACTATTCAAGCAGAACTAAATACTCTACAGAACGAACACTATATCTGGCAGAATTGAACACTTCTCATGAACTAAATACTCTGTTCATACAAATCCGAACACTCTGTCATAGAACTGAAATGCCTATGGCACTGAATACTTGCTTATAGAACGAACTGAACACTATGAATTACAGAAATAGAACACTCTGGTCTAAGGAACTGAACACTCTCTGCGGAACTGAACATTCTGGTTCAGAACCAACATTCTGTCTGTTGGTGAACTGAACATCTGTCTGGTACCAGAACACTCGGTTCACAAAGAAATGTATCACTCTCATTCGGCGAGAACGAACATTTCCTCTATGAACTGAAATATTCCGCCCACAGAACTTATCATCTCCTCTTACAAAAACTGAAACACGGTCTGTACAAGAACTAAAGCCGCCATTCTGTCTAAGCAGAACTAAACATCTTGTCTACAGGACCAACATTCTGCCTTGCAGAACTAAACATTCTGTCTACAGAACTGAACACTCTGTCTACAGAACTGAACACTCTCTCTACAGAACTGAACATTCTGTCTACAGAACTTAACACTCTCTCTACAGAACTGAACACTCTGTCTACAGAACTGAACACTCTGTCTACAGAGCTGAACACTCTCTCTACAGATCTTTAACTTCCAAAAAGTGATCTAATCCTTCTAGAACACTGTAAAAGATCTGAGAAAATTTGAAAGTTTTGGTTAGGTTCAGGATGACTCAAGAGAAGGATTTTTTTATAACTAGGATACGCTATTACATTTCCTCTGAAACTTCTCTCTTTCGAAACATTATGCATTAAATTCCTTTTCCGCTTTCTTTTCATTAAAAAATTGTGTTACTACCTCCAAAGACTCAAGAGTTATTTCAGTTTGAAATTTTGGATTAATTAAACCTCGTACCGTGTATATAGTTTACTTGTAAATAGTTTGACCAAATAGTTCTAAAAATTTACATTAACATGTTGTCGAGGAGTTGACAATTTGTGTTTTCTTTTCCACTTCGCATCTTTGCTGAGTGGTGCGGTACTGATGTATAAAATGGTATTTTTTAATTCAATAAGATTTTGTTCAGCATTCCAGTTCAATTCTTCTATTATTCATTTTTATTGTATGGGCTATTAGTGTAACTCTAACTATTTCGGATAACTGGTACAATCGAAAGAAAGCTGACGTATTGCGAAAATACAAAAGTTCGTGATGTTTTGCATCATGTTAGGACTTCCATACATAAAATTAGCATGTGTTAAAATGAATAATCAACCGTTGAGTTATATAAATACAAATCATAGCAAATAATTGAATTCATAAAGCAATGTTACAATAAATGAATATAAGGCATCCGACTGCGTTCGGAGGTCTTTTTTTAAAATAGTGATGTTTGAGGCAATATTTTTGTATTTTTATATGACATTTATGTTAAAACTTAACATATCAATAAAAAAAGTTATATGAATAAAACATTTGTTTAAATATTTGAAAAAAATTAGAATTTTTTTGCTCTAAATTTAAACATTTTCCAAACTCTGTCGGTCAAAAACAAATCACCAGAATGAAAAATCCTTTAGTATATATATTGATTTCACAGATAGGTCCTGAAGCAAAAAAATCTGGCTCGGGGCTCGCCAAGAATGTGGGCTCCACGGTCATCAGATTTGACCCCTCCCCTATATTTATTTGCATGGGGATTTATAAAATTCAAGGTGTACCAGTTGAAAATACGCAACATTAAACAGCTTAAACAAAGGATTACAGCCGCAATTGAGGAAATTACACCAGCTCTGTTGCGCCATGTTTTCCGGGCCACGGAGGAACGCTGGGAGATGTGCAAGGGGGAAGCATTAAAATGTACTAAAAGTGTGTCCCGGTAAGGTATATGTTTGATTAATAATGAAATTTATGCAATAAAATGTGATTATCACAAGAATGTATAGTTATTTTATAATCACCTTGTATTTTTTTCTGTTGACTAGAGGTCTACTGTTCACAGAAGAACTGCCAATGTGATGTCATATATATTATACAAACTCTAGAACTCTTGCTCATCAGGAAGTGCGTGAAAAATCGATTACAAAATTCCATCTTTACGAAAATGAAACAACTCATGATAAAAAAAAGCGTGAAAAATGTCATCAACAAGTATCTTATCTCAGCATTCTGTTAGTATATGGGCAACGTCCATTCTATGGTATACGTCAGAGTATACCATCGATGAAACCATGTTTAGAAGATTAAACATTGCAAGTGAAGCCATAGAAATACCACAGAGAAGAAGAATCAGAGGTCTCACTCCCATAGACCCTAATGGCAACTTTTTAAATATTGCACTCCACAAAGACAGTACGCCATCTGTGACCAACAAAGGAATTAACCAGAATACATCAGCATGAAGAAAAAAACTAAACTTCGTTATTCTATTTATAAAAGTGAATCTAAATGTTAAAATTTTTGAATAACTGAAATCTACTTTGATATAAGTTAGGAAACATGTATTAAACTTACCTGTTCTTATGAGGATCGACAGCGAACACAACAGACATGGCGGTGACCTTGGTGTTCCGTTTGAAACGGCGCGGGTATCGAAGTGGATAGTTCTCTTGGTTGGCGAATGGGGGCGCTGATCAAATTGCGGAGTGAGACATCTGATTCTCCTTCTCTGTGAAGAATAATATATTTTCAGAAAAGAGCTGTCTTAATTGCACTTCAAGACACTAGCATCTTCAAAGTTCTCCCGCTAATTTTTCTCATCCTTCTATATGAATTGCTGTGTTTATCCACATTGACTTCAATCCATCGATTAGACGTGGTTATGTAGGCACCTCGACACAAAGTGCTAATCACCGGAGGATTTTCCGCGAAATTATGCAGCATCAGTTCCTGCTATGCTTTGTTGAAGAGTTAATTCGGCATGCCGGACCACCATCCGGGAAGAGTGTCCCGGAGGAATGATTGATGGATCCGCGGAAAATCGTGATACCGCACTTAAGCAGGATTTAGGGCACCTCCTTTTATTCCAGGGAATGCGGGATCTGGAGATAGTGTTAAAAGTAAAAGGTGTCTCATTCCGTGAATTCGACTGAAACTATTTTTAAAACAATAGAATATATTGAATTAAATAAATAAATTAACTCTAATTGTCCGGAAAATATTGAACAGTAAATTATAATCCGATTCACAGAAAATGACATTTCTGCAAATAGAGCTTTTTAACTATGTGACGTAGTTAATTCGGATAGAAATTTGCATGCTCAAACATTTTTATATATTTCTTATATCCATTATTTTTGTTAAATTGAATCCGCGATATATTACATCATTTTACTAGAGCCTATTTATTTATTTATTATTCAGCCAAATATTAAGTATACTGGTTGAAACCAAACTTTTAAAATGTTGATTTCAAATTTACGAGAAACATTCTTTTAACTTTTTCTGTAAATTTCAGAGAACAATATCAAAATGATCATAATGAATCACAGTCATAATAGAATTGTCTTTAGTTTTGAGTTCTTTAATATATAGCTGAAAAATTCTAAAATTAAATTAATATATTATTTTTGAATATCCATCTCTATATGTAAATAATTTCCGGCTTTATCTTATAGATGAAATTGGAAATTTTGGATTTTTTCATTCCTTTTGAACAAGAAATGCTTTTATCTTCTGAATTCATGATACCAACTCTAAAATTAAATCGTGATAATTTTTAAAAAATTGCTGCTTTATTTGTAATTAATCATGTTGCTTCTGTTTTCTCAATTAATCGGTTTCTTTTCAGAAGGATAAATACTGCTCGGCTTGAAATTTTTATGAATATATTCATATAATTAGCTTCGTTCAAAAGGAAATTTTTGTTAAATTATTTTTTTTATTATTTTTTGAAAAATGCATACATATTCGAATGTATCCTCCACTAGATTCTTGTATACATATCATCCCGCATTTAGGATTTGAATCTTTAACTGCTGCGGCATGCACCCCCAAAAATGACCTAGAAATGGCAACAAATATAGAAATGGAGATTGCATAATACTGATTTAACAGTGAAGAAGAAAATGAAACTTGAATCTAATTAACATTTTTAAAAAAATTATCTCAAATTCATCAAGTGTTTTACAGTTCTAAAAATAAAATTTTTCTCAAAATTTATGATATATTTTAAAAGCAGGATGATTATATAGCAAATTAAATTTCAGACTTCTACAAGATTTAGTTGCAATAAACAAGAGTTGTTAGTCATGAATAATTTGTTTGACATCGTCTTAAAAATATCACAATTTTTATCCTTAATTGCCTAAGACAATCGAAAATTCAATCGCATAAGAAAAGGAAATGTCTATAAATGTTAAGGAAAGAGAATATTTTATTTTTGGAATGAAAACTGAAGGGGGCTATACTCTACTGAATCCTAAATCGTTGATCCACCAATAAACGGAGAAGCTGTCGGATACCTTGATATGTAACGGTTTTTTCAGGTGTCCGTTGTGTATAAGATGACTGAATTAACTCTAGAGAAGAACAATTAATGTCGTTCATGTGCTTAAGTGCTAAAATGACTTATTAATGCAGCATTGTTCCTTAAAAACTAGAAAAAGTTTCTAACATTTAGCAGCTTAAAAAAACAAAGCTATTTCGTCGCTTTACCTGTGGTCTGGGTAAAACGCAAAACATCTGAAAATGCAACACAACAAATGATATCGGAATATGGGTTTTCGTTTCCAAAGTGCTTTTTGCCTTCAGCTGAAAAATTCAAATTCGGAAGTTCCATTCTCAGAGAATGAGGTTTTCTTCCAAATTTCAGTCCTCTTTATGGCTTCCCCAAAGCAGACTCATCTGATCTAAAATATGAGTGCTATTTTGAGTCTTCCCTGTACAATGTTTCATAAGCTCTTGCTGTCGGTTGGGTAAATTTTGTGCTATGCTTGAATAAACCTTGAATTTGCCATGGTAACTATGTCTGCAGCTTACATCATTTGGAGAATGTTCTCAAACATCCCTTTCATGGTCTACAGATTCAGTGATGGCTTTTGTAAACTAGAGAACGTCATTTCTCAATTTTGGGTTTGATATATAATTAACTTCCAAAGAATGTCTAAAGATTAAATTCAGTTTATTTATAAGACCGAAATTCATTTAAAGGTTGGGGAGTTGGGATAGATTGATACGCGGGAACATTGATACAGCCTATACCCAGATAGCAATTTCAGTTTTCAGCAAACTTGCAGCAAGCTTGCAATGCTAATCTGCAAGCTTGCAGCAAGTTTGACACGACAAGAGTGTAAGTGTGAAACAAGCTTGCTGCAAGTTAACGCAAGCTTAGAAATCACCTCTCGACGAACTTGCAGCAATCTTGTCATGACAAACCCATTGAAAGCTATAGCAAAAACAGAGTACGAACACAACACGGATTAGAACTCACGACCTACCGGTTCCTCAGCTGAAGCCCTAACAACTCGGCCAGTTAAACTCTGAGAGAAGAAGATATATTTCGCTAATACATCGTTCGATTCTATTCGTATACGATTTATTTTAAACTGTTTTCTTGATTTCATTAATTTTTTGAGTTGAGAATATGATTTAAAGTCAAAGAGAGAGCGAGTTTCGCTAATAACTACGTTTTTTCTAGTAGAATAAATTATGAAATTAGAGTTCAAATGTTAAAAAAAATGTAAGTTATTATTTATTTCAACAAACAGTGACAGTTTTTTAGGTTTAATTTTGTTAATAAACGTTAAAATTTCAACATTAAGAAAAAGGCGATATAGTTTCCTTTAAAGTGCGAGTTTTATATTTAGTAAAAAGATGGAAAATGTTTCAAAATTTTTTTTTATAAAAATGTTAGTTTTTTCACAAATTATCATTGATTTATTGAATTAATAAAAAGAAGGACGGTCTAGGAGATGCTATTAAAAATCGAATGTTTTTTTTGAAACAGAGACAAAGATAATTATCTCTTTATTGTGCTATCTTTGCATCTTTGCAGGAAGCTTGTTTTGCAAACTCACAGTAAGCTTGCATTGCAAAGGAGGGGTGGCGCTACTTGTCACGGTGAACTTGTGGCAAACTCGTTTTGCAAGCGAGGGTGGCGATTCTGCATTGTTGTTTTGCATTAAGTTTGACGCGGCAAATTTGCCATGACAAGCTAATATCAAGTCAAAATCAAAGCCAAGTTAATTAACAAATGAATCAAACCGCTAATCTTCTATTCGAAATAAATTTTACTCTAAGTACGTGTTGTGTGATTTCTTTCACTAATTATGTTTCCCTGCCAGAGAATCTACTCCAAAGGTGGGAAAAAACATTTATTTTTCTGAACTATATTAAGTCTTGAGGTTTTTCAGCGTTGATTTTGCGTGACCACTTGTTTTAAGTAAAAAGTCTCTTGGGGCAGACTGATAGAGTTGACTCCGGGGGACATTGATACCCTTCTTCTGTGTGTATCAATGCGTCTTTTAACAGCAACTACTTTGCAAAATCGTCTTCAGAAATGGGGAAAACATAAAAATTAACTATCTAAGAGAAACACTCAATTAAGAATTTGTTTAAAAAATGTAAATGGTTTGAATTTCATTCCAAAAATGAAATGAATGGCTTTAAATTAAATGGGGAAAACATAAAAATTAACTATCTAAGAGAAACACTCAATTAAGAATTTGTTTAAAAAATGTAAATGGTTTGAATTTCATCGCAAAAATGAAATGAATGGCTTTAAATTAAGTTTAAAATATTTTATACGAATTTATTAAAATTGCGGGAAAAAATGTACTGAAACTTTATTAGCATCATCGAAAAGATAATTATTTTTATTTTTAGTTGGTGTGAAAATTATTCTTGTGCTATATTATTTTCGTAAGTCATCAAGGAAGAACACGAAAAATTCCCTGAATTTTTTATTAATTAAAATTTCCAAAAACGGTTTTGTGGCTCCCTCCAAAGTATTTTTGCACACAAACACACACATTCTCTTTTATTTTGTAGAGATTAATTATTTTCTGAGTCATTATTGTTTCAATTTTCCAGTTTGTTGAATTTTGATTAAAATAACAGTTTGTTACTTTGTTAAACGTTTAAACATTGATTTGAAATGCAAAGTTTATTGATAAAACAATTTTTGTTTTGATCTTACATCTATTAATCAAAATTATTTTCGATATTTCCGTGTGTATCAATGCACCCATGGGGCAGATTGATACAAATCCATTTTTAGAAAAAAGTGTAATATGTTCTTTATTATGTCATTAATGACCAAAATTCGACTAGAATCCTATATTAGACTATAAAGAGAATCAGATAAGATTAAAATAGCAATGAAAACAAATTTAAAAATTAATTTAAACATACACTATCACATTTAAACAATGGAAAATTTAACAATAGAATAATAGATGCCGCCAGATTCTTGGTTGTTTACATTACGAATGGGGATTAATAGTTTTTCTTAGAATTACTCAGGAGGGAAATTTCTTCAGTTTGTGATTAAAGTGGAGATATATTGATTCTCTCCAAGGCTAGGATAAGTCTGATTTTTCCTTTCTTTATTGATATATTTTTATGATGGTGTTAAGACCTGATGGCTAATAAATTTCCTTAAAAATTTTCTAAAATCAATCTTGTTAGAGGTATAATAATTATTTTAAAAAATTTAAAAAATATTTTTTAAATTTTTTTAAATTTTTTTTAAACCTTTTAAAAAATTATTTTGTTGATATGACTTGTCTTGTCCGTCTTTGATTGGGAAGTTTCGGGCTATGAGAAGCATTTTTAGACGAATGTCAAGCTTCTTACAGAAAAACTTCCGAAGTAATTTGAATCCATATTGTATATAGCCTATAGACCTTGAAAAAGTGGACTAGAATGGATTCCTTGTTTGTTTAATTCCATTCTTTCGGAGTGTATTTTTTGGTTTTTTACTTTCTTTGAATAATCCTATATTAGATTAACAAATGTATAAATATAGCTTATTTGTTCTAATTATTTATGTTGGTGAAATTATTTATTAGCTTTCGGAAAAAAGAGCATCAGTATCCGCGCATTCCCCCTATATATTTTCAGTCAAAAATTAGTGCCCTATTTTGAAAAATAAAATTGAGCTAATTATGAGTGAAATAAGTGGAAATAACTGTTAATAAATTCAAAATACTTATATATAGCTGATTGTATTATTCAAAACCTTCATTTTTGAAACTTAATCGCCAAATGAATTCATTCAATAATGTTTAGGGGTTTTTACACAGATTCAAATATCGCCTTCCTCTTTATCATAAATGACAGGACATATTCTATATGCAGGTTGTTATGGGATTTCATTTAGAAACCTTAAGGGTAGGTCAGACATACAAAACAAAACATTTTTGCAATAGAGCATAGAGCTTGGAAAACAAAGGGCTACAGCTCTTTGTCAGTGAATTAAGTAAAAGAAAAGGATACACCAGACAAAATGTTGAGCACAGATTTAACGGAATGCAAATTTACAATGGCACATCAACACTGCTGTATGAATGACCACATGCGAGGCATGTATAGCAACGGGCGGTAAGCCCATTGAATATTTACTTAAGCAAGGCAATGACTTGTTGTTGATACTGCGTCCTGCTTGCCATTAGCGTATTTCTCATGTTGTATACGACATCCTAGATGGCAATTTTAGTTTACATCAAAGTTGCAGCAGTCTTGCTCTGAAAGCCTGCAAGCTTCCAGCAAGTTTGACACGGCAAGACCGCAAGTTCATAACAAGTTTGAAAAAGTTTTTTGAAGCGCCGAAGTCACCACGCGACGAACTTGCAGCAAACTTATCACGTCAAGTTCATTGCAAACGAGTAGAAAAAAAGAGAGTACGCATACGAACTTTGGATTCGAACCCCGGAAATCTCGGTCAATAACCTGTCGCCTAAACCACTAGACCAGCGAATCCTCGCGCGGCGAAGATAGCGAGGATTATGATACACAAGATACAAGTTATTTTCAATTGTCTTCTTAATTTAATAGTTTTTTTTATAATTTTGAGAATATGATTTGAAGCCAAACAGAGAGCGATTTTCACTAATAAATATGGTTTGGTAGTGGAATAAATTATGAAATTAGGCTTCAAAAGTTATCACTTTTGAAAATATGGGATACATAGTAAGTTATTATTTTTCAACAAACATTAACTGTTTTTTGGGTTTAATTTTAATTTTGTTTTTGAACGTTAAAATTTCAACATTAAGAAAAAGGCGATATAGTTTTCTTTAAAGTGTGAGTTCTATATTTAGTAAAAGTTGGGATGGAGAATTTTTCAAAAGTAATATTTTTTATGAAAAGACCTAGTTATTTTTTTTCAAATTAGCATTGATTTATTGAATTAATAAAAAGAAGGACGGTCTAGGAGATGTTATTCAAAATAGGATGCTTTTTAAAACAGGGACAAATAATGAAAACCAGATATATACAACTGTATACAGGTCGTGGTGTGTAAGTGTGCTGCACAAATTTTGCAGCAAACTTGTTTTGCAAACCAGGTTTGCAAGTGTGTCGTATCAACTTCACAGTAAACTTGTTTTCCAAGTGGGTTGGTCGATTATGATGTGTTACTTTGCAGGAATTTCGCTGCACACTTGTTGCGTCACGTTTGTCATGACAAGATAATATCCACAAAAAATCACACTTGCTGCAAATGTGCGTGCTATCTGGGATAACATTTTATACGAGCAGAAGAACAAAGCAACTTAAATTGAAAAACTGTTGTAAAAAGTGTAAAGGGATCCATCCAAACAGACGTTGTCAATGGTCATTTGCTGGCAAGACTTTTTTTGTGCGTACGACATGTAATGTTAATATTCATGCAAATGGGTTCTTGCGCTATTGTGAATTTTTATATCATTGCACCTGTTTTGTACATTTTATCAGGTGCATCCCTTGCTTTTACTTAAATCGAAATCCTTTTCTTTTAATTAATGACAAAATCCTCTGTAACCTTTGCATTTCCGACGCCGTGTTCTTTCGCTAAATTGACCGGTTTCTGTATACCTGGCTAACCTTTAAAGCTTGTGAACGGCATTTCTGGGTATACTGTATGATACCATTACTAGGAAGTCTTGCATCCAGGCAAGGAACAGAAAATCGAAGAGAATAAACGTAACATTCTTCTACTTCTACCTTTGAAAACGCAACGGAAGCACTAGACATTTTATTCACCCATGGGTTCATTCGTCATTGAGAGGGACGGGAAGTAGCATTTTATCCAAATGCATTCGGTGAGGACACCACAATAATCTTCGTTCTCTCAAAGGTCGACATTTCGAGAACTAATGGAGTACTTTGCAGAGACGGCGAGCAATTTCGTCGAGAGTTCCATATGATTTCTGCTGCCTGGAATGAAAATATCGAACAGAACATGAGGATAGGAGCAATAGAAGTTAAATCGCTTTCGAGAGACGAAAGATATCTAAACTCTGTGAAAAAATATTTGTATCTCCTCTCGTATCATTGTATTTTTCCACAAAAGCATGTCACTTAAAATCTGGGACAGAAATGCGTATATTTAGGTATTCTGTAACGGAAAGTTGTGTATTAAATCCATAAAAAAATCAATGACCTCTCTAAAATTGCCTCCTACGATTGAGGTTTGCAATTTTTGTTATTTAATTTCATATCTATGATGTTTATCGGCAAGAAACGTAGGAAATTAGCATCCGAGGGAAACGATTTGTACAAACTCTTAAAAGTTTAAGTATATATATTCAGTGATGTCAGATTCAAGGTCATACTGTTTTCTTTCTGATGCACACAGTTTTTCATAACTTGATTTTAAATCTAACCTCGATCATTTGAAAATAAAAACGTTTTTCTAGATGAAGTAGCAGCGCTCAGAGAAATAATAGAAACAGCCAAACATTTATGCAATTCTTTTTAAATATAAGTGGCAACAAGTAGATAAATAAATGCAACAATTAAAAATATAGTAATGTTATATTATTATTCAGTGGGAATGTCAAAGTGTATATTTCAGAAAAAACTTTGTTAATTGGCCATATTTGGAGTAATTTCATGGTAATGTGAAGAAACTTGAAAATTTTTTTAATAGAGTAATATTTTTTAGTAAAAATATATTTCCCTTCGATGGATTTTGTAGAAAATTTTATTCATATCAACAAATTTAATATAGGGACCTCATGCAAAATTTAATTCATCTTTCTTATTACGTTTCATATTTATTAATAGAACAAGCCGTTTTTCATAAAATTTTATGATATTCTCATATACCTATGCAAAGCATAAAATTCTTTCGATCTGAACTGCACTTCCACGTAAAGAATATTAAAAGTTTCCTCATAACTTAATTTTTGAAAGTTTTTTGGATAGTTTTGTGCTAAACGTTTTTCAATTATGATCATCTACAAAGCATATTTCAAGTTAAAAATGTGCATTAAATGAAATTTGTTTACATTCCTGACCAGGTAATTTCCACTCTCCAAGCACATTAATTAAATGATAGTTTATTTTTTAACATAATTATCATGCAATCTCTTCGTTATTGCCTAAAAGATAAAAAGAGAAAATTCCGCTATGTTATTAGACATTCCATCTGGAATTGAACGACATTATATAAGAGGTAAGGACTAAGAGTAAATAACTGACAGCCCACATTCCCCACATTCTTTTGGAATAAAAATAAGGTTACTACCCTTCCGCAGAATCCGTAATCGGAGACTAAATAAATTGATACAAGAGATAATAAATAAAAGTAACCTCCATCTTTCCTCAATGTGTTTAGTTTATTAAGTAGTAGTATTAAGGTAAATATTTCTTCCTAGGGTTTTTGTTAGTTTTGATCTGCCTTAGCCTTGTATCTAATTACTTAAAAGAAAATAAGAATATTAAGGAAATAATAAAAATTTGGTTGTTAGTGTATTTTAATATGCTTATTAAAAGAAATTCTAACTTCTTGGGACTAAATTAATTAAAATTACAAAAAGTAGTCCATATTTTATAATACGAAATAAAGATATTGATTCTTTTACAAACTATTATAGAGCGGCAGCATAAATATTAATGATGTGGGGCAAAGGTATATATACAGCGTGAGGTTTGATGCACAAAAAAACTTGAATTGAAATAACTTCTGAGACCCTCACTAGATGTCGCTACTATTGCGTGCAATGTGAAAGGGTATAAAAGGAAATTGTTTTACCTCATTTTCACTCGTCTTCAAAATGTCTTTCAAACCGTCATGTTTAATTGAAGATCGTATTTTTATTTTTTAAAATTGATATTTATGTGGAGAAAATGTACCACTGTTTCCATGAAAGTGGTCTGCAACATTCAATAACTGACCCAATTCATTAACTATGAGTGGCCGAGTTTTAACCCGAGTTCTTGTTAACACTAATCGTTATCCTGGGACAATGCATTTATCACCTTATTCACCAGATAGTAATCCATGTGATTTTTAGCTTTAGGGTTATATGAATAACTGGTTTAGAAGAGAAGCCGAAAGATCTTAATAGTCTTACATAATTCCCTTAACTGACTCATTTCCATGGTTAAAAAACAGAATTCGAATCTGTAACTGACAATTTTTGGGCTGGATTGAGCTATTGTTCTCATTTTATAACATTATCCATTAAACTTCCTTTCCATGTTCTTGTCAATAAAAATACTTTATAGTACTATCTGCAACGACTCAAAAGTTATTTTGGCTAAATATTGTTCGCTATTTAAAACTCTCGCTGTATATTTATGATGTCAACATAGAAATAATTATCGAAATAGTGAGATTAAATATTTAAGAAAATCCGAGAAGCATAAATATTATATTAGCACTAAAAAGATTTATTTCACAATGTTATGATTTCTTTCAATGAAGACCTTTCAAGTCAGTGCAATGTGCAAATAAAAATAGTCTAAATAATTTAAATTATACATGTGCCTTAAATTAAATATTGATATACATTTAAGGTGTTGTTTTTAAAATTCTATTCTTTAAAATAACATTACAGCTGTAAATGATGTAAATGCTACAAGTTTTAATGTGTGTGATATATTAAATCAGGGGTTCACGAACTTAATTCCCTCGCGTACCCCTTGATTATTCTTTTTGTTTTCGCGTACCCGTATAATAATATACAACCCCCCCCCCCCCCAGCCATATGTCTCTGCAAAGAAGTTTTTATCAATAATGTTAAAGTTAGCTTAAAAGTGAAGTGATTGGAAATGAAACTAGTATTGTAATTATTTTGTTTTAACTTATAAGGATACCTAAAAATGACACTTCGTAATAATCAACTATTCAAGTGGTATAGTTATTAAATACCAAGTATTCATTTGGAGAAAGAGAATTCTGTAACTTTTTTTAACTTTCCAGCGGGCGCGATATAATTTTTTACACGAGCGGGCGCGTGTCGTACTTTTTATGACACAATAATTTTCTTCATTTTATGGCAGCTGCAAATTATTACATAATACTAATAAGACACACGTCAGAAAAGCGAATCTTTTTATTAAGAGTGAAAATTAATTTTAATATTATTTGCAAAATCTAAAATTATACTGAAATCAGAGAAAGTAATGAGATTTAATAATATTATTTTCTGAAAAAGATATTAAGCAATATACAGTGTGTCCGTAAAATCATGGTGCACTGTAAAAAATATCCGTTTTTTTCCCGGACTTTTTCCGTATATTTGACGGTTTAAAGCTGTTTTGTTGACAAAACGGTTTTTCACCGTTTTCCGCTCCAGCCATAAACAGTTTAAAACCGTCAGTTCAAATTCTATTTTTCGTCATACGGTATTGTTTTCCGTACGATAACTTTCCCTTTTCTTAAATGTAATTTTATTGCATTCATTTCATGTTTTTAATAAGGTTACATCTCCGCTATTGTTTACACATGTTGCAGTAACCTGTTGTCACTCATGAAAGCTAACCTTAAAACATGTGTTCTGGCAATAGTTGATATTTACACCACTAAGTGGCGCCACTAGAGCTATAGTGACTTTAAAATTCAAATAGATTATTTTTACTTCATTTTTTGAAGTCTCCGGTGGTCTAATGGTTAGAGCGACTGCATTGTATTTCTATGAACGCGGTTTCGATCCCCGGCTCGGAGGAGTTAGAAGTTTTGTCACCATCTTGCATCGAAATCGTCCAAGTAAGTTCAATTAAAAATTATATGAATTAAACTAATTGAAATTAATAATTAAGCCTTGATTAATTAATATTCTTAATTGATAATATACATCAGCACATTTCAACTCAACTCGAACAGAAGGAGAAAACAACTCAACTCAGTCGATGACGTCACTTACTTCGATTTTTACGGAGAAAACTTGATTTCATACGGTAAAAAACCGTTGTGCCTACGGATTTACTTCGTAACTTTTACGGTTTTGCACAACCAACCCAGCTGCCAGTTTAAAACCGTAAATTTTAAGGGATTTTTTTTACAGTGTGCAGTTATGAACTCTTGTTCTGGCGAACAGAAACGAAACGAAAGGTTGAAACTCGCGCTACATTGGACAGTATCCCAAACAGTGTCAGCAGTGCAACGGTGTGCGCGCGCAGGTGATGACGCAACTCCCCGCACCGTACGGAGCCGACTGTGACGTCAAACATCTACCTCGACATGTTGCAATTGTATGCAGCTCCACAATTTCCAGGAGGTGTCATCTTTCAACAGGACGGCGCTCCTCCACATACGGCAACATTGTTCGTGAGTTTCTGGATACAACATTTCCCCAGCGTTGGATAGGCAGGGGTGCATAATACCAAACTTTACAGGAACAGGGACAATGGAGAAATTTCGAGCGTGCTGATTGGTTGTTTCAGCAGCGTCGCGTATGATGTCATAAACTTGCTGACTAGTTACCTTATAGTGGTGATCAAAGTACATTTAAAGTTTATCCTCTGATGAATGCGAATTAACACATAAAAATACGATTTTTAAACGTATACTAACGAAAATGCCTTTGTTATTTCCAATGAATTTCAATCTTTCTACAACAAATTTGAGCTTGACAGAATGGCTTGAAATATTGAGTGTGAAACAAAATAAATAGTTGCGCCATCTCTGAGCAAAATATGATAACTGCTATTTTTAATTAAATATCTAGCATTTTCTTTTTAAATTAAAATGCAGTCTTTCATTCGAATTTAAATTGAAAGCCAGTAATTTTCAATGTGCATATTTTGCACTGTCAATTATTTTATAATTTCTGACTTTTCAATTTTAAAAACTTTTTTTTCCTATTTCTTCCTGATATTACAATTTAAGTAATGAAAAAGGTAAATAATAACAAGTAATAATCTGACGTCATACGTGACGTTGCTGAAACAACCAATTAGCATGCTTGAAATTTCTCCATTGTCCCTATTCCTGTAAAGGTTGGAATTATGCGGTAGGGATGCTGTCATGGCATGGCCGCTACGATCCCCGGACATAACCCCATTAGAATTTTACTTGTGGGGTTATGTGTAGTAATATGTGTACAGTGAACGTATCAACGACATTAATCATTTAAAACACAGAATCACGGACGTTATTCACTCTGTTACACCAGACGTCCTTACCCGTGTGTGGGAAGAACTGGACTATCGTTTAGATGTGTGTAGGGCAACCAATGGAGCCCACATCGAACTGCGCTGAACAGGTAGGCAAACCTGGAGAGTTTTCCTTTTATTTGGTGAAGATGTCACCTGTCTATCTTGTTCCGTTGCTTTCCTGTGACCGGTCAAAAGTGCACCATGACATTACGGACACACTGCATAATAAAAAAATTATAATACAAGCTAAGCTTGTACAACAAATACTTTCTTCTTAGTTTATACACTGTAAAAAATATCCGTTTTTTTCCCGGACTTTTTCCGTATATTTGACGGTTTAAAGTTGTTTTGTTGACAAAACGGTTTTTCACCGTTTTCCGCTCCAGCCATAAACGGTTTAAAACCGTCAGTTCAAATTCTATTTTTCGTCATACGGTATTGCTTTCCGTACGATAACTTTCCCTTTTCTTAAATGTAATTTTATTGCATTCATTTCATGTTTTTAATAGGGTTCCATCTCCGCTTTCGTTTACACATGTTGCAGTAACCTGTTGTCACTCATGAAAGCTAACCTTAAAACACATGTTCTGGCAATAGTTGATTTTTACACCACTAGGTGGCGCCACTAGAGCTATAATGACTTTAAAACTCAAATAGATTATTTTTACTTCATTTTATGAAGTCTCCGGTGGTCTAGTGGTTAGAGCGACTGCCTTTTACTTCTATGAACTCGGTTTCGATCGCCGGCTCGGAGGAGTTAGAAGTTTTGTCACCATCTTGCATCGAAATCGTCCAAGTAAGTTTAATTAAGAATTATATTAATTAAACTAATTGAAATTAATAATTAAGCCTTGATTAATATTCCTAATTGATAATACACATCAGCACATTTCAACTCGAACAGAAGGAGAAAAACAACTCAGTCGATGACGGCACTTACTTCGATGACTTATTTTTTACGGAGAAAACTTAATTTCATACGGTAAAAAACCGTTGTGACTACGGATTTACTTCGTAACTTTTACGGGAAAAACTTGTTCCTGTATGGTAAAAAACCGTTGTGCCTACGGATTTACTTCGTAACTTTTACGGTTTTGCACAACCAACCCAGCTGCCAGTTTAAAACCGTAAATTTTACGGGATTTTTTTTACAGTGTAATCTTTGTCCTTGCATATGAAACATTGAACTTTTGCTAGAGTGTGACGCTTACACGTACACTATATATTACACCTACTGCATGTCATGGATTTTTATGATCGTTTTCTTTCTTTCGAACAAAAACCAGAAGCTCTTCTTCTCAATTCCGGTTGCTGTTCACTTGCTTTTTCAGGTTGTGATGTATAATTTAAACTTAAAGACATGGTAAGCATATATGGTGAAGATCAAATTTTTTGGGCTGGAGTAGTGAGGTGTTTTTTCATAAGACTGAACGTTAAGTTTCTCAAGAAAAATTCTTCGGCTCGGTGGATTATTGGCAAGCTTATTACATATTGAATATCTTTAATAATATAAAATTAATTATTAAATCGCCCTAATCCGCACTGGTTTTATAATTATCAGACTGAAACGTTAAGGCGTGAACAAAATTATCAAGTTACACGAGCGGGCGCGCTGCGTAAACTTTACGACAGAAGCATAAAAACACCCTGAAACTCGGATAAACATATTTAATCGTGAAGAGAGGGGTCGCATAAAGGAATAGCAATGACTTTCAGACAGTTTTGACTTCGAATAAGAAAACAAGGTATGAAAAGTCCCGTTTGTCGTAAAATTTGCGCAGGCACGACAGCTGGATGATTAATCCCTTATACAGGGTGTCCAACAAAGGACTCCCTCATTTTAAAATTAAATAACTTTCAGCAGCAAAGTCGATAGAAGAACAGAAACAGTGATATGCTTAATCTGAAAGCAAAATCTCGATACAAAAGTTTCAAAAATTAATTTATAAATGTTGCCGACAGGTGGCGCGCTGTACGTTGTAATCACAGTTCAGATTTCAGGAAAGAAAGCTTATAAACTGTCATTTGCAAATGTTGCAATCCTCACAATCGATTCAAATTAGGCATTTTCATTGCAAGGACAGTTTATAGGCTTTCTTAATAGTTCTGAATAGCTGTACAACCTGCAGCGCCACCTATAAACGACATTTATAATTAATTTTGAAACTTTTGTATCAGATTTTACGACTTTCCAGACCAGCCTATCACTGGTTTCAGATTCTTCTATCAATCTCCGTTGCCGAGTTATTTAATTTTAAAATGAGGGAGTCCTTTGTTGGACACCCTGTAGTTTTCTTGTTTCTGCCATTAACAACTTTGATTTCGCGTACCCCCAAATGGTCCTTCGCATACCCCCAGGGGTACGCGTACCACAGGTTGAGAATCTCTGTCTTAGATATTTATGAAAAACCTAGTAATTTTTTATGTTGGAATGATTGTTGAGATGTTTCAGAATAAATAAATTAAATGATAATGATTGTAAAGACAAAGAAAAGGTTATAATGAATTTAAAAGGTTTTGCTTATCATATCGTAGTTCTTTAAAATAAAGTATTTAGGAGTGCGGAACAAAAAATATTGGCAGTTATAATCAATATAGTAATATGTACTGAATTATAATTAATACTGAAGATACAATTATAAGTTAGTAGGAAATCAATTTTAATTTCAAGATGAGAATAAAGGTGTCCTCGAAAAGAAACTTCATGAATCTTGTTTCTTTTTTTTTCTTTCGGACTGTCAAAAAGTGAAACACGGGCCTAAAAAGTGTTGTCTTCAGGTTTGTATTCTAATGTATTTATTAGAGCTCTTACAGACACCAAAAAAAGAGGGAAAAAAATTTGAACTTGTCTTACAAACAAAAACATTTCCTTCCTTGGGGAACATTTCTTATTTACTTGAAGTGGAGGGTTGGATGGAGAAATAAAAATGGCAGTCAGATTGACTAAAGTTTGGCGGAAGAAGCAATAAACTTCCATACACGGTGAAATGAAAAAAAAAAATGTTGGAAAATTCATAAAGCTTTGGTGAAAAAGTCGAAATCTTTCATGCGGTGAAACTAATTAACCGAAGCGAGGGCTTTGACAAAATAGCATTAATCTATAGAGAACATGTGTTTCAAGGGTGATTTGACTGACTGAATGGAAAAAAAGAACATTCTTCTCGATGGATTTTTTTTATCAGCTTCATCGATCAGTCTGAATCATAAAATCTCCATTCCAAACTTTTTTAGCTCAAATATGTTCAATTTTCTTTCGTTTTGACAGTTGTAACAATAAAATGATGCGAAATGAATGAAATTAATTTATTTTCTGGCTTCGATCAAAATTCAAAATCTGCATTTCTTTTTCATTATTACAGTAGAACTTCTGTTATCCGAACCTCAGAAATCTTCCTAAAATTATTTAGTAAAAAATGAAGGAAAATAGCAATTAGTAATTGGTTACAAAGCTAATGTTTATTCCTAACTTAAATGAAACATCTGAATTGGTTTTTAAGAATGAATACAGCACCTTAATTACTAGAAACAAAATCAGTTATCTTCGTTTGACGCAAGGAAGACGTTGCAAATCTCAGCGAGCTCTTTCCGTA
>BGPR01002223.1:142782-165290 GCA_013235015.1 Araneus ventricosus | reverse complement strand
ATCATTATTTTCTATTTTAATCTTAAGATCTATTTTTTATTTTAATCTTAAGATCTATTTTCTATTTTAATATTAAGATCTATTTTCTATTTTAATCATAAGATCTATTTTCTATTTTAATCATAAGATCTATTTTCTATTTTAATCATAAGATCTATTTTCGATCTAATTCTTAAGATCTATTATTTTTCAAACCCACCACGTGGTGGCACCGCTGGTTCAGTATCAATATTATTTAAATTAATGATTAATAGTTAATTAAGTTCTGAAAATATTAAAACAGTGTATTTTCATCGAGAATACACAAGTGCGCAAAATTTCAAGCCTTTAGCCAGGGGCAGACGACCATTCCGTTAGCTCATGCTCCGGCACGGAGTAAAGAAATCTAGGGGCGCAAAATAGTGAAAACAAATTGTAAAAAAAATCGCAACGGTGTTTCTGAATTAATTAGAAAAGTTTCTGAAAAAATTCTAAAAAACAATAAAATAATCTAATTTTATGTACTAATGAGCACTAGACTTAAAGGTACTACTCCAGTAATCAATATATATAAAATGAAATGTCTGTGTGAATTTTGCTCCAAACTTGAACATTGCTCTAAGAATTTTGCTAGCTCTTCCAATAAGTGTTGCATCCGGGAAAAGTAGTTTTTACAAACTGAAAATAATCAAGATCTATTTGTGAACAACATCTCAAACAAGATTGTCAGACCTCACTATATTAGGAATTGAGTATGAACTGAGTTGCTGTTTAGATGTTTCTGAAATAATTAGAGAATTCTCTGAACTAAAAAGATAGTAAAAAAAATCGCCTATATTTCACTCCTGTAAACGAGTTTTTTTAAGTATTTTAAGTGAAAAATTGCTATAATTTTTTTGTCAATTACTGAGTTACACTGTTGTTCGCTAAAAAGTGTAAAAAAGACCATATATCCTTTTTTCTGAATGCTTACATTGCAGCTCCATAGGGGCGTAAATTTTTACTTTTGCGAGGAAGTGTTCAATGGCTAAATACGACCCGGCCCTAGCATATCGGGAGGAGCCGACAAACGATTAAAAAACTCCATCTTTACAGACACGAAACAAGGCCTATAAAAGTCTTAAAGAAACAGCTTTAAGTAATGTCTCCACCTTTGTACATGTAAAGAAACTTGTCGAAAAAGTAATCCTTAAAGACTTTCAACTGCTCGAAAATGAAGTATCTTCACTGTGAAACAAGATAAAAAAATCTATGAATGAGAAGTCTTTGTCATTAAGCAATATAACTGCATGAAGAAATCTGTTACGTCTATAAAAGTGAGGACTTTTCCCGTAAACATGTCTACCTCGACTCATCCTTCCTTTCAGATAAACTTCAAAATACTGCTCAATTGTTTTTAGAAGACTAAAGCATGGATAGATATTCCAACACTCAGTTTTTTTCCTGTAGTTTCCAAAAATAAAGCAATAATGAAAAGATTAAATATTTATTATAAATATCATTTTCTGCCTTAAGAGTTGACTGAAAATAATAAAAAAAAAAATATTACATCACTACAACCAAAAAATAGAGGAAAATCTTAGAATTTTTCCGCCGCAGCAGTTTTTTGGCTGTCAAGAAATTATAGAATTCTAATGAAGTAATTATTAATATTTTTTAAATTTCTTTTTGTACTAGTTCGTAATTTTTTATTTATCAGGAAGATCGGTGTTGCATTTTATTTTCTTTAAGTCTGTAAAAAACCAGTCCATTGAAAAATAAAAATGGGTTAATACTTTGTTTTCCTTACTCTTCACCGAGAATATGAGGATTTTCATAAAAACTAGGATTTTTATAGAATACGTGACATTTTTTATTTTTCAGTAATTAAATCTTTTCTAAAAAAGATGAAAATTGTTCATGGCTAGACTAGTTTTTTATGCATAAAATATAATATGGCAGTCCCATAATATGTAACTTTTATAAAACGACTCTATTTAAATTAGAAATAAGTTAACTATTGAATAATATGTTCAGTATAGCTTAGAAATTAGAATTTACGTAAAGCAATCCTCTATTAAAATGGAAGGTTCAATTTTATGTGTTTACAAATATATACACATGAAATTGCATAGGTTTAAAAAAAGAATCATTAATTCTTAAGACTATTTCATCAAAATGAGTTATTTATTCTTAATGTCTAGAAGTTAAAGTAACTCAAAGTCACCGTGTGGCATTTTCAACGTTTTTTAATGATTTTTCATTTATCTCTTTCAAGTATTACATTTATACAAATTTTTATTTACACATTTATGTAGATCAGAGTTTTTAAAATTTTTTTATGCTTCAGAAAATGCCCCCCTAAAAATCTAAATTAGTTTATGTTATATTTGTAATATATATTTATAATAATTCACAAAAAATAATTGTCAGAAATTCCAACCTTACTTTGCAGTTATTTTGGCAAATAAAATAAAAACTTACCCTTTACATAAATGTAAACTATTTAAATTTTTATTACCATATGTTAAAGAAGAGAATCTATTTGAGTTTAATTGCTGTGATTTTTCAAGTAAAAAATGTAAGGAGGTTTCGCAATTGCAATAGAAAACAATGTAGACATGCAGATGAAATAATATCTATTGGATGGGGTTGCTAGGATTATTATAAAACGTTAAAGCAAGGTAGGTGCCCAATGATAAAATTTTATTTAATACATATATATCAATTATTTAATCAATTCTGGGTACTGAAATAAATGACAAAATGATAAGCAATTCTAGCTATACTCATATAAATCACCTACCTTTGCAGACCTGAAAAACCTAGCCACTAAATTAAATCATTTGAAAAAGTAGTGCATTGCAAGTTGTGATATCAAATTAAAAAAATTAAAATAGAATCAAATTAGATATTAAAATATTGTTTATTTAATAATCGTTAAGATTAAGTTTTACTGCCATGATATTACAAATGATATATTTTGATAAAGATGCACACAAAAATGACTGAAAGACCAATTCACATAAATTTACACATAAAAACAGCTGCAGCTTTAGAAAATAATACACAATAGCGCTATCAGAAAAAATCTAAAATTCTTTCATTCGTTTTCTAACGTGTAAGCAAACTAAAAAAAATCACGTGAGATCTCATGAATTGAAAGAATAGGCAAAATGTTGCCGTCGAAAATTGTAGATCTGTTACTGTGAAAGACCGAAATTGGAGAATGTCAACTTTCACCGGTGAATGTTGACATTCACCGGTGACATGGCTATGCGAATGTTGACATTCACCGGTGAAAGTCGACATTCTCCAAATTTCGGCCTTTCACAGTAACAGATCTAAATGCACAGAAAATTCACCAGTTTGTTGGCGATAATGCTTTTCACACCTTTACGACATTTTCAGCAATATTCGTTCTCGTTCAATATAACTGAACATTCGTTGTATATTTTCACATCTCTAGATTTTTATCGAATCACATAGATTGGCGTACGTTTTTCGTTGCACATGATGTCGCTATATCTTTGAAGATTGCACTGCTGAAAAACCAATCTACAAAAAACTTGCAGAAAAAGTTGAAAAAAGAAACTGGTGATTAAAATCATTTTCACCTCTTCAAGACACAAAGAAATTCAGCAATGGCTAGCACCCAGAAGGCCTAACGGCCCTCCAGCAGCCCAACGGCCCTGGGGCCCGCAGCTGCCAAAATTCCAACCACTCGTTCAGTCCAGCACAAAGGAATCTAAAATCGCATAACGGAAAACGCTTCCAGTTACAGACGCCAAAACGTAATAACGCCAAATTCTTACGCGAAAACAAGATGGCGAAGAAGTAATCCCGCTGAAAAATTTTGATTTAAAAATTAATAAAGTTGAAACCTTAATGGAAACAACAAACAATTAATATTTAAATCGAATACAAAGTAAATAATTAAGAAAAATTAAGATATTTAATGAAACTGCTAAAAATTATGGTTTGAATTTCAAAAATTGGCAAAGATGCCACAAGAGATGAAAGAAAATTTGGTGGCGAAGAATTAAAGTAATTAAAAAAACTGACAAAACCGAAAAAAGATGTAGATGGAATTTTGCAATCTAACAATATCCTATCTCAGTTTCTATTTTGTTATTTTATTGCCCCATTTCCAGTAATTTTTTGTTCCTTTTTTCATCCTTCATTAGTCCCTTTTGTAAAGTTTCACTTCGTTACAGTAAATTGCAATACAGATTTACCTCTAAAACTGACTGTCGACACTATCTCATAACCGATAGTGTCATTTGGATACATTATTTAAAAACACCTGAAGAATGTTTTAGGTTCTTCCTTGCATGTTCAAACACATTTAAACCCTAACTCGAGTTATGCAACATTAGGTGATTTTTTTTTGCTGAAAGGACCAACGATTAGCCTACTATTTTTCACATGAAATGTCTACTAATAATAAAGAAGAATATGTGTGTGTGTTTCCGTGTGTCTGTGTATTGGTCCTCTACAGGCACATCGATAGCTCTAGAGCTACGAAATTTGTGACAAACATACTTTGAAGGGTGGGAATGTGCGCCTTGGAGCACATTTAAAAAAAATTTTAATTAAAATTTCTATTAATTAAAAATTAAGCAGTATTTTGGCGTTTTTTTCATAACCTCCGAAAATATTAGAACAACAATTTATTTTTACGCCATCTGAAAATTTAAAAAATATCTTTTCAATGATATCAATTAACTTGCCGTACGAGTTTTTCTCTAATTTAAAAAAAAAAAATATTTTTTGGCATAATTTACAACTATACTTTTCATTGTTGCAAAGCTTTTCAAACCATTTTAATGGTTTAAACAAATATTTATTTGCGTGTTTCTCTTCCATTGTTGAAAGCTTAGAAAATGTCTTACGGGATTTTACTTTCTTCTTTTATTTGATCATTTTTTCTGCAAAATCTGTAAAGGAAATCCTCAAGATAGTTAGTATGTAATGAAATAATCCAGTAAAATGAAAGATTAACTTTGCTATATTTTAATTCTTTTTATCAGTGTATTTTAAGCCAATCTGACTGCTGCTGGACATAAAATCTGCCTCGCCAATTTAATGTTGAAATCAAACGCGTATTTTACGTTATTGTAGACAAGGAACAGTGCAAGGCTACGAAAAAAACGGGGTTAAATATATATTGCACTTGGAAGTTTAAAACTGCTTTGTTAAGAGAACTATGAATATAAAATTATGCATAAGAGATTCAGTTGAAATTTTATTTACGGCGATCAAGCTGGTCGCCGAAGGCGGCTGGTACAAAATATAACATATGCATCGAGAAAAGTAGCAGCAACACAAAGGAATAAATTGTTAAAAAGTAGCTTTTTTTAAGCTTAAACATAACAGAAATGTACGTGGAATTTTTAACTACTGCATTTATAATATTGCACGTTTGTTTATAGAAAAACCAGGTAGTAGTTGAAAAAAATTGATTTAATAAGTATATAGTACTGTTAATGAAACTTTGTTAGATATATTCTTATATTATATATTTGTTTGACAATTAGTGCAAGAGCTCTCATATGTCTAGTAATTACCATCATTCCTGTAAACTTCCCGACAACAAGGAAGATAAGAATTTCTGGTAGAAGAAAAAACCACTAAGAATACAAATTTCTTCTTCAAAGTCGGTTAATAATGTACGTGCCAGAAATTCCGAGACACCTGTCTGGCAACGTGCGAGATCTCTTTTCGATCGGATTACAGTGAGAAACATGTCAGAAAACCTTCTTCGGATATTTTTAAATAATGTATCCAAGATGACTTTTTTGGTTATGCGCTAGTGTTGTCAGTCAGTTTTAGAGGTGAATGCGCAAAGAAATTTATCGTTGCATGTATATGCAAAGCGATAAGAAAAAACTGACATAACTTTGAAAAGCTTATGATGTATGCAGTTTCTTATGCAACAGTCGGAAGAAAAATTAATTTTATGGTTCATAGCAGGTTTATAAAGACTTTTCAAGCGTAATATTGTCCTAACTAAGGAAATAAATGTTATTTCTACCTGTATTCCTGTCGACAATTCAGTAAGTTCAATTAATGTTACTTTAATTTAGCCCAATTTCTTATAGCTTTACTATAAGACAGACAGATAGTAAAGTATTTACGTTTTTCCTATTTGCATCATTTCGCTCACATTTCTGTTCGTTGTTGCGGGTTAATTGTTTCCATAATATTCCTTTTTACCTTCTCCTTCAAATTCCTTTATCTTTTTAAACAGAAAAATGAATCATATTCTACCTATCCCATCTTACAGTGAAAAACTTCGTGGATTTTAATTTATTTTTATTTTTCTCCATATTCAATATATTAGTAGGTAATGTAAGTTTTTAAAATTTTAAACTGACAATAAACATAATGGTGTTTTGCGTTTGTAACATTGAATTTAGTATTTAGTCTGGAAATAATTTCTTATTTAAGATTTGACGATTTTATGGTGTATTCATTTGAATATGGCATTGCTGTTGAATTAGTTGTTTTGCATGTTGAAATCAGCTTGGGCATGCATTGTATTAACATCAGATTTGCTAAATTTTACTCACCATTTCATTTCATGAGAAGAATTGTGTAATGCACGCATTTTATTTGAATTTAAAAATCTGGAATTTAAAAGTTATCTTAAATGCTGCGAAGTAATAACAGAAGTTTCTTTCTGTAAATGCAAGTATTTCTCTGTTTCTTCCTACAATTCATTGAAAGCAATTGTTACTGAAATGTTCGAAAGCTTTGAAACTTAAGATGAATAATTACATTTTGAATTTACATTTAATATCATAATAAGTTTCAGAATTGAGACTCTCACAGATGGAATGATTCAAATTGATGTACAATCTAATATAGTATTTTATATGGCTTAAAGCAAACTCAAAATTTTTTTCCGATAAAAGGAATATACTTTAAAAAAATGTCCCACGTGCATGTAAGAACTTCAATGAACTAATTTAACCCATTATACGCCAAAACTCTATTATTTCACTTTTTCAAAAAAACATTTCATTAATATAACATGAATGAATTATGAAAGAAAACATTATGCTTTTAACACAACTTTTAACTAAATTTATTTATCCTTTTAATTAGAAAAATGATTTTTTATTGCATTTGTACCTTTTATAGCAGTCAGCTCAAAATTCAGATAATTTAAGGCTAGAATTTAAAGCAAGAATAATTTAAGGCTAAAAATTGCTTTGCTTAGATGAAAACAAGCGTCCCCAAAAAGGGGCAAAGGCAGATACTATGTATACTACATAATATGAAATGTATGTTCTATGTTTTCGACTTAATTTATATTCATTGGAAATTTTAAAATATAATGGTAATAAAAAACACTTTTATTCTGAAATTAATCTTTCAGTAAATATGGAATGTTTCATAAAACTGTCATAGTTGTGCTTCCAATAAGATGCTGCCGTGAAGTGTTGTGATAAAAATAAAACGCCGTTCGATCCTGAATCCCAGATATTTGCTCTTTGCGCTTCAAACTTTTATTAGGCATTCCAAGCAATTCACTGAAATAGAACAGGTCTCGTGAAAAGCCGAACACGAGTAATTGTGAGTTCCGCTATAAAAGACTGATTGGAACGTAAAAATGTTTGAACTTCATTCATTTTCCAAACAATGGAACCCCTTCTGTAAAGAAAAGGATCGGGAGGAATTATTCGCTCAGAATCGAAGGAATGGTGTGATTGGGAAACGCAATCGACTATCTTGCTTGTATAGGCTATCATGTTTCATAGGTTGTGCGCATGATTATTTATTGACTGAACGAAACGAGGTCTACGTTTTAAGTCCAGCATTTGGCATTTTGTCCGTCTGCAAATTTGTTTGTTACGCGATTACGCTAAATAAATGTTTTTATTTCGCTAAATTTCGATGAATAAATGTTATCGATTTTCATAATCTTTGGCTATCTTTTAATTCTAAATTTATATTTAAACACATTCACCATCTAAACCATTTCTTTTATAACTTATATTATATGGAGCAGTAACCAACTGAAATAACTTTAAAAATTCGCTTGTAATTGTTAAGCCTAAATGAAATTATCAGACGCTTCTCGCCAAGAAATGCGATCTCGCCAAAGATAATCTCGCCTGCCTTATAAATTGTTTGATCTTCATAGCAACGACAGCTTATATATATATATATATATATCCTTTTTTCAATAATTTTAATAATTTAATAACAACAACATTTTTCATTCAACATTTTTACAAGTTGACATATAAATGTTTAAACTTAATTTTTTGTTCAGGGTATCTATAGCATTTTCAATTCTTTAGATTTTGTTTTAATTTTGGTTGTATTGTTCAAATTATGGCTTTTTAGTATAGGATTTGCTTCTTGATATGTCTTGTTTACTTTTTTCTGTTTGATCATATATAATAAGTTATATATATATATATATATATATATATATATATATATCAAAACCAACATATAAACACAAAATAAAAACTCAAAAGCAGTAAAAAAGGACAAAATGGCTAAATAGACAAAAACTAAAAAAAAAATGAAAAAAATATCATAGCGAGCCGCTCGTCAGGAAGAGAAGCTCGCTCATGATATTAATTTGTGCTTTTCTCTGCTGAAGACAAACGAAATCCGTTAAAAATTGCCGTCATCCCCTCTAAAAGCACAAAACAAACGAAAATGGAAGATTTCTTGAATAAAAAATATAAATACATTTAAGAAGATTTAAAAAGAATCAAATACAAAAATCCGAATACAAATACAAAAAATCCGAATACAAAAATACCTAGAATAAAAAACAGCCGTAACATAAAAAATAATAAAATAAAGCGAAATATGCTTACCATGGCCATTGAAACGCTACCGCGACCACGAGGAAAATGAACGCCAAACCAGTTATCGCCGTTGCCAAACAGAGGAAAGAGAAAGAAAAGGAGAAAGAGGCTTTGTCAGTAGCTCCGTAATCACTGCTTGAGATATCGTCGCACAAAGTTCTCGGGAATACCATTATTTAAAAGTTGATCATACAAAAGCTTTAATTGTCTAGATTTTGAAATTTCGTTCGAACAAATAGATCTAATGCGAGAAAATTGAGAGATAATAGTGTTTCTATAAATCTTAATAGAAATATTAGAAGACCAATATGAAAGTCGGTTGACACAAAAATTAAAATCCATTCTTTTGTCAAAGATATCGATACAAAAGTTATTATTAGTAAGTTTAATATCCAGATCTAAGAAATCCGCTTCAAACTGATTACAGTTTGTTTATATATATATAAAACTAAATTGATTTTGAGTATAATAGTATAATATATATATACTCAAAATAGCTTGAGATAAATATTACAATTCAATTTGTCTATATATATATATTAGACAAATTGAATTGTAATATTTACCTCAAGCTATTTTGAGTTCCATCTTCTTAGTTCCAACGAAGATGCCTATTTCATAGTGAAATTTTCAGGCGATTTTTTTAAGCAACTAATTTAAGGATTGAATTTTTATCTGTGATTCTTTGGTGTCATCTGTTTCAAAATATTTCGATACGCCGCATAAAGATAAGGGAAGTAAAAGAGCTAGAGATATTCTGCTAATTGATCAGATTGCGAACCATTTTATCCATATTAACTCCAAATTTGTCGGACCATAAGATTTGTGCTAAACTTTTGTACACCAGTGTATCTCCTCGAGAGTCAAATTATGATGTACGATGCTGGAAGGAATGCTGTCTTCACAATGGATAACATTTTTTGTAAGCTTTTGAAAAAATGCGATGAAGAGAAAATCTAAAATTTTTTATTTGGGGGAGCGAGGTCTATTGTTTACATAACTACTAGTAATCAAATTATTAATGATCCCATTAGAACAGCCATATACATCTTGTTAACATTTGACTACATTGGTGAAAATAAGAAATCCAGATAGTTTATGGTAATTTCGCTCCCTTTCACATAATTTTCAATAAAATATAAAACTTATAACACAATATCATGATCCATTTGTTTTTGTTCCATACCATATCACAGCTCTGTAAATTTCTTCGCTGTTCTATTTGGTTTGAAATGAAAGATAATAGGCATTACTAAAACTGATTGATTCATCATTTATGAGATTTCCTATTTCGAAAATATTTAGTACATATAAATCTCGAGAAAAATGTTTCACCTTCAACAGAAACTTCTACTTCCACTTCCATGAAAATATTTGATACATATAAATCTCAAGAAAAATGTTTCACCTTCTACAGATACTTCTATGAAGATTTTTGATACATATAAATCTCGAGAAAAATGTTTCATCTTCTGCAGAAACTTTTACTTCTATGAAAATATTTGATGCATATAAATATCGAGAAAAATGTTTCACCTTATACAGAAACTTCTATTTCTATGAAAATATTTGATACATATAAATGTCGAGAAAAATTTTTCACCTTCTACAGCTATTAACTCTCTGATTGCTAATCCAGCGATTTCTGCTGGTAGGAAGTAAGTCTATTTTCTTCTGCATCCTAAGTAAGCTATTGTGTTTACTTAGTACTATTACAGCGTCGAATCGTATTATACTAATAAAGCCTTGCCTATAAATAAAATTTGGCTTGGTTCAACTGTATTTGAACATATCTACGAACGTTGCTCTAAATAACTATTTTAAAAAGTTGGGCAGTCAGAGGGTTAAATCACGCCATCCAATCAAGGTCAGAAAAATGATTATCAGTTCTCGTTATTGTATGGATCTGATAAGTTAACAATCTAACTTACACATTTTGCAGAAGAAATAATAGTGAGAAAAAAGTGATAAAAAATTGATAGTCAAAGAAAATTCAGAAATATGAGATGCATAATGGATAGTTACCTATTGCGAAGTACGAAAAAATGCAAGGAAAAATTGCTTGCTAATAATCATACTTACCAAGAAAAATTGTTAAAATATAAATTTTTCTCTTCACTTCAATTTAGCGTACATTTAAAAATAAAATCCAATCTCTCCAAATCCCCATTCAAATGCAGGTCAAACAGATGAGCTACTAACAAAATATTAGTGGTCTGAGTTTGAGAAATTCATCAAGGGACAATTGGTTAGACATTCCAAGTTTCCCTACATTATTTGAAACAAGCAGTTGAAAATATTCAAATATTTTATTTAAAAATACCATAAATTCAGAAAAGGTATTTTTTTAAGAACAAAATTGCTTCTTATATAAAATCTGAAACATAATGTTTCTAAAAATCATCCGATGTTTGTACGGTGGAAACAATTCAACAAGCGGGTAATGGAGAACGACGCTTTACTCACGAAACTTCTGGAAAACTCGAAACACAGGAAACAAGAGAAACAACACTTGCGCAAATCAGCAACACAACCAGACAGCAAATCAATAATAATTACAGTAACAGCACTTCCAGTACCGCTCGGTGTCTAACAGCTTACTAACTCGTACTGCGGACAAAACTCCAAAATGACGTTCTCACAAAGACGTTCGAAATCCTTCAAACACGTCGAAACACACTAGCACTCCAAAGATTTGATTCCTCGCTCGAGCACGCCGATATTTATAGTCTTCCCTACAGGACGTGACGTAACATGGAATTTTCTGGAGCAAGCTCTATATCTCCATTGTTAACAGAGATAGGAAGAGAATTCTAATATTTTCGAGATGCTATATTTTGTCACCAAATTTGTCGCCAAGGTCGGGAGGAAATGGGTTCCATTTCCCTAGCATTCCCATAAAATCTCTGAAAGTGACTCTTTCCAGCCATAGGACTAATAAGGCAGAGAAGCGACATTAAAGTTTAGTAACAATACGGATCGCATGCAGAAAAGTGGAAAGAAGCACCAATGCGTGAGAAAATGCAACTCATAACCTTTTAAAAATATGACACGCCAAGGGATAGCTATCACACAGGATGCTCACATTCTTACCTCAGTAAACGATTTTCGTTGGATATAAACGAAGCAAACGCATGCATCATTTTCTTACACAGATGTTTCTTTTTTATCCCATGCATGCAAAACCGCGTTTAGTAAGAGTGCTGAGGTCCTGGTTATAAATTGATGTTCCTTATGCAAATGATGTATCGTCACGAATCGTGTTCTTTATATATTTACTTCTATTCATTTCGTCCTTTTATTCTTTGGAAGAGAAATACAGAAACCCTTTAAACAATCTAAGTATGATAAAAGAAGCTAAGTTAGAGGGTTGCAAATTTAAAAATATCTTGAATTTCATGTAGCTCACACGACCTCCAAAAGTTAACCGACAAGAGATTTAGCCTACTTCTTCATCTGGTCGAGAGAACATAATCGGAAATATCTTTTGGTATTCGCGACAATTAGCTGAATATCAGATGCATGCATGTGCGTGTCTTTAATAATTTAAAAATATAAGAATTATATTAATAGTTTTCATAAGTTTAATAATTTTAATTATTGAACTTAATTATAATAATAAACCATTTGAAATAGCCGATATTTAAAATTACCTTCTCTAGCCAATTATGTAAAAACTGAGGAAATTGGGTCCTATTCTGATTTGAAGACAATATATATTCATTGATTTTGAGATGCATGAACTTTTCACATATTAGCCAGTCAGTTTTAGAAATATTCGAAAACTGGTGATATGAATATAAAATTTATAATTGTATGATAATTATTGTTGTTCTATTGATATAATATTTATATTGAAATTTATTACTTAAATTTTTCAGAAATTTCCAGTTTTTATATATATTAGTATAAACGTGCCGATTAGATTTAGATCGACTGAACGTCCTTTGACTTAAATTTCATGGACCAAGGTACTATAAAAATGTTATTGCAGATATTAGAGTGGGTATTGCTTTTAGGAAAGCGTTTTGTTGTATGTAGAATTACCAAGTAATGTGGTATGGATGCAGTAGTAGAGAGAGAGATAAGATTATGCTGGAGAACTTTTGAGCTGTTCTTTCAAGTATTTCTGATTTCTTAGGTTTTCCTTCATATTTATTTCGGCAGCTGAAATAACTCCTGAGTATGACATCCGTGTGCGTTGTTGCGTTATTTACATGGGAACAATCTCATACAAGGCACATTTGCGTAGATCTACGTTATTCTTTCCTAAATCATACCATAATTTTCCCACTTAATAAGCAATAGACTGCTGAAATTCTATTCCAAAATATAGTCAGGCACGCATGCATCTGAGTGAAGAAGTTACAAACTGATAATGTTTTCCAAGGTACCCCGTCAAAATAACCCAAACAATAAGAACCCCGACAAAATAACCAAAATTCAATTCTGCATGACATTAAAACACATTATTTTGTTTAGGCTATTTTGCTTTGGGCTATTTGGAAAGGGCTCTTTGTCTTGGGCTATTTTCTCGGGGCTGTTACGGAACGGGCTATTTTTTCGGGTATTTTATGGCTTAAGCTAATTTGACGGTTCACGGTTTTCCAAATTGTGTGACACAAAATGACATAAAATATATTATCACTCAAAATGTTCAAAAGCGATTGTTACGATTGTATAAACAATTTGAGTTTCTTTTTTTTTTGCAGAAAACCACAAAAATTTTCAGGTTTGGTTTGATTTAACATATCTACAATTTTTTATTTTCATTTTTCCTTTATTTGGTACTTTAAATGAATTTAATAATTTTTTTACAATCGTAAGAGATCCCAAGAAGTAACACAGACAAATAAGAACAAGAGCTAAAACCGTTACAGCAATGGAATCTTACCCGAGAAATTCAAATCCTTTAAATGCTATACAACATTCAATTTTATTCGCACACATAAAATTATGGAATACTACAAATTACAGACGGATTCTCAAATCGAGTCATTCTTTTAAAATGAAATTTTGAATGAATCTAAATGAATGTTTCAGAACAAAACTAAACGAAAGGAATAATTGGAAAGAAGGAAAGCATTGGAATGTACTTTATATCTGGAAGACATACTTTGAACTAAGAGATTTGATATCTCCATAAAATGGAAAAGATGAAATTTTAAGGTAAAATTTAAATGTAAAATTCCTATTCCATTTACAATTCATGTCAGCTTAAAAGAAGGGTTGCACTAATTTGGCACTAAAATACGCATTAAGACCAAAATTAGCAGTTATATAGAAAATATAAACTTAGATTATAAGAATTTTAATGTATTTTAACTTCTTGAAAATGCTCGAAATAATTTCTATACACCTTGAAAAATGCAAATAAAATGTTTTATACCAAAAATATTTGAAAAAGAATTATTGTCAAATTCAAACTATCAGCAGACAGCTATTTCTTGTCTCTATTTTTGAATATTTTTGTCTCTATTTTTATATACACTGACAGAAATAACGATGCATTCCAACATTTCTTTATAAGGACTAAAGAATTCAGAAAGATTTTCCAACTATCAGGCCAGATAAACTAACGCAATTCCAATCATTCATATATCAGTTAAACCAATATTTAGGAACTTCGGAGCAGCTAGAATAGAAGAATTGAAATTCAGAAATCTACTCCTAGATTCAGCTTTATTTATACTTTTTTTCTATTTTTACCGATTTTTATGTTTTAAAGGTAAACGAATTTATGTATTTTATGTGGGATGGAATTCAATTTCTTCGAGGAATGCGATTCTCTTTTGGATTCGAGATGAGAAGATGTATGAATATATCAAATCAAGTTTTATTTATGCACGAAACTCTAAATGTCATAAAGCAAATCCTCGGGGTGGAAAATCGATGGACTAGGATAACACAATATATTTCAACTCAAGATGACTGAATCCCGATAACTTCATCGCTGTAAACTTTAGAATCGAAATGGCGAGAAAATAATTCTGTTTTTTTTTTTCAGTTTACTGAAAGAATCGTTGCAATAGTTCATTTTTATGAGAAATTATAAATGTAAATAAATTTTTAGGAGTATTATTGTAAAAAATTGGTTTTTTCCCTTTCATATTGAATGTCAGATAGTGAATTCTTTCAATAAAATTAATTCTCTTACATCTATACCAAACCGGATATATATGCAATACTTTGCTTTCAGACGTATAATTTGAACCATTACGGATTAGAAACTGTATAATATGACCATATTTTTACTAATATTACTTTTATGAAATGCATTGCCCCATTTTCAAAATACCTGACAATGGTGCTAATATACCTAAGCAATGAGGCGATGCGAATAGAACCCAGGAACAAAGACACAACGCATGTTTCATAAAATTAATTTTATTTATTTAAAAGGCGCCTTTGTGAAACAATCCATAAGACATAGAATGCCACTTCTTTATAAGGTATTATAGGAGCTCAAAGAATAAATAAATAAATTTTGATAAATAAATATATATAATATTTTCTGTTGTTATTACATGAATCTGAACATAACTTTTTTATTTATATTTGGAGACAAAACTTTGATTTTATTGCTCTAGTATCCAGTTTTTTCATTAAATTCATTCTATATTCTCATAAGTCACGCGGCAGTGCTTCTTATGATTTGTTAGTGAGTGAAAACCATCCAGCAAATTACGGAAATTTTTGCATGATTACCTCTTCCTCTTTATCTCTTTAAAAAAATACCACAATTGTAAAAGAATCCGCAGATTTTGTTCGATTGCATAAATTAATTTTATTTCCAAATGTGTCCGTCTTAAGGGTAAAAGGAAAGGGGATATATTTAACAAAAATATTAAGCGTCCGGAGAAATGAACTTCGAAATGCTAGAACTGGTAATACGAGGGTGAGTCATTAAGTAAGTCCATTGGCGGCTCGTCCGGGGGGCTAAGGGGGCAACTGCCCACTCACTTCCAAAAGTGAAGGGGCCTGCCCCCCACTTTTCAAGTTCAAAATTAACGATCCATCAAAAAATAGATCGGAAGCTGAAGTTTTGCTGAATAATATCGAAAGTCTCCAATTCATTTTTTGTTAATTCTGATCCAAAGAGTTTTGGAAGCTACAGATACGCTTTCAAAAGCTTTGCAATCAAAATCGCTAATTTTTTTAACAGTTAAAGAGCTGGTTAATATAACAAAAGAATGCTTGCATGAATTCCGAAGTGAAGATTTTTTAAAAGTTGCGGATATATGTTAACGATATTTGTGAAGCAAAATCGTTTACTTCTCCAAAATTTCCACGTTCTAGAAAGGTGTCTTCGAAAATAGGCGGCGGTTCCTTCAGCGTGTCACGAGGTGTTAAATCGTTCTATCGAACGGAAATTGCTTTTCCAGTTATAGATGCTGCTTTAAACACAATAGACGAAAGGTTCAAAGTAAATGAGTTGGATATTTTTCAATCTCTAAAAGATATAACATGTTCCAATCCATCAAAGATTATAAAAAATGCATCAATTCAAAAAGTCTCTGAACCGTATGATCTTGATATGGAAAAAATAAAGGGAGAGATACAAATTTTTCAGAAAATGTACAAAAAATACATCGACTCTTTGCCAGAAATATCCACGGATAAAAGAACTGAGGAAAAGATGCAATTTTCTTGTTGAAAAGGAACTCTGTGATATACATATTTCCATACTTGACAAAACTAATCCAAATTCTCCTTGTGATACCTGTCTCAACTGCATCGTGTGAGAGAAGTTTTTCATGCTTAAGATCTTTAAAATCATACCTTAGAAATAGTATGTGTCAAGAGAGGCTTTCTGCACTTGCTGTTTTGAAGATCGAAAATACTATAGATATTGACTTTACTAAGGCGATAGAACAATTTGCGGGAAACAAAAATCGCAGGCTATCTTTCTTCTAATTTATAACACGGGTGTATATTGTATAACATAATATCAAATAAATAAATTTATAACTGGCCTGCTTTCTCTATGTTTGGGAGTACGCCGTTTTGTGACGACATCGTTGATCGATTCACGAGTTTAAAGAAAGAAGAATTGACTTAATAGGTAAGTGTTTTATATTTTTATCATGTTATTATTTCATAAGAATTGAAATGGAACTTTGAATTGGGAGGAGGGACTATACGGTGGCCATCCGTTCCGATTTTTGAGGCCGTGTCCCGAATTTTTTAGAGAAGGTCATTTAATCAATAATGATGTTAAAATCCAATAATATAGACCAATTTCATAAAAAAAAAATCAGCTTTAGAGGCGCCCTACTCACCTACACACTTGCATCTCTTTTGACCCCCCCTTTTTTTGGTGCACGAGCCGCCTATGAGTAAGTCACAAAAGATAAGAAAAAAAATACCATTATAATCACTTGGAAACAATTTTATTTTTCAACATAATCTCCACCAATATTGATGCACTTATCCCATTTTTTCATCAGCGCCCCAATAACAGCTGCATAAAATTCTTTGGTTGCTGTCTCGTCCACAGTAGGACTTCGTGTTGAACGTCATCACATTTTATCATAGTCATCGTCGTCGTCAGGTGAAAATCGCTTAGGGCTAAGTATGGGCTGTAAGGTGGATGCTGTAGCACTGACCAACCAGACTTAGCCCCAAGGGACTTTCATTTGTTTGGTCTACTAAATCATCTTGAAAAAAAACTGCAGATGATGACGATGTTCAACATGAAGTCCTACTGTGGATGAGACAGCAACCCAAATAATTTTATGCAGCTGGAATTGGGGCGCTGATAAACGATCCATCAACGTCCGCTGATAAACGTCCGCAACAACGCTGATAAACGTCCATCAACATTGGTGGAGATTATGTTGAAAAATAAAATTGTTTCCGAGTGGTTATCCTGGTAAATTATTTATTTTTTATATTTTGTGACTTACTTAATGACTCACCCTCGTACTAAAAGTTATTACACATTACTCCTCATGATAAAGATCTGAATTATATATTTGAAGAGTAAAAATATTTAAGCCTTCATCATCACGAAACCATGTTTGCGTTGCATTGTTAGTACAAACTTTTTTAGAGATAATGGCAGGTTTAATAGAGAAAGTTTAGTCAGAAATGCGGACTTGTGTTCTCAAGCTATCGACAATATCCTAAATGAAGACATCGTGATTTTCGCTGTAGCGTACAGAAAAGATTTTAAATGTTTATTTTTAAATTTGTACTTATTTTTCCTACCTTTTTGTGCGCCCTTTCATGTCAGATATATTATACAAGCCGCCTTCAGCGACCAGCTCAATTGAATCTCTTGTGAATAATTTGATATTCATGGTTCCCTTAACAAAGTAATTTTTAAGCCCAAATCGTGATTTAACTCATTTTCTTTCAGTAGCCTTCCACCTATTCTGTTCGTTGTCTGCATGAACGTCTTTAATGTAGTCGAGTAACTGTCTGTGTCATGTATCATACAATGGCATCATCTTCACTCTCTTATTCCTCTTGCAAAATATGCATTTGATTTTAACTTTAAAATGCCTCGGTACATTTTACTTCCAGCAGCATGTTAGCTGACTGAAAATATGCTGATTAAAACATATCATTAAACATAAAAAATATTACCTTAGCTTTCCACAATGGAAGAGAAGTACGCAAATAAATACTTGTTTAAAAAATAAAAACGGTTTGAATTGCGTTGCAACAATGAAAAGTAATGTTTAAAATTATGCCAAAAAATATTTTTAAAAATTTATTAAAATTAGAGAAAAAAACCGAACTACAACTTAATGGATATCATTGGAAAGGTAATGTTTTGCACTTTCAGGTAGTGAAAAAATGATTTTTGTGCTTTAATGTTTTTGAAAGTTATTAAGGATAAACGCCGAAATTTCTCTTAATTTTTAATTAATTAAAATTCTATTTAAAATTTCAGAAAAAGGGCCCCGAGGTGCACATTTCCATCCTTCAAATTATGTTCGTAACAAATTTCGTAACTCTAGCTCTGCAGCTTGCCAACACACAGACACTCAGACACAGAGACACAAAGGCACACAGACACACACACATTCTCCTTTATTATCAGTAGAAATCTTTTAAGAAAAGATTGAAACGCTCCATATGTACCCAGCTGCTCAAAGAATCTCTTATTCTTATTCCGGGTGCAGAGGTATGGGTCTCTTGATGTATGGGCGACACTCAAATGGACAGTACTGAAGATAATCTGTCATGACCACTAATGACTCACAGGAAATCTTTGAGAATTTGCCAACGATATCTAGCAAGTGTTACAGTTCATGTGCTCAGATTTTAAGTTCCCAAATTTTCTTTGCATTTGGTTAATAACCCTATTATTAGATATCTTAACGTGACTCTATATTCATTTAAACTTCTGATCGTAAGCCATAAAGCCTGTGACGTCCACTGTTTTCATACAGAGAAGATATCTATATCTCCTTTCCAATACCTTTACTTTGCTAATCCTTGCCAATATCCTTGCTTTTATTGTAATATCACTGTAAGTATAATTAGACATGCATAGGAATTATTAAATGATATTTAAACAAGTATTCACTATGATAACCTAAATTTCCTTTATATTGATACAGAAATACAATCAACCCGTAGTTAAGAAGGAATGAAGAAAGAAATAGAAAATAAAAATAATATATTTTTGTTGTAATATTTACAATTTAGAAAAGGAATATTATTTTATTGTTTGTCTTGCATAATTATACTTATCATTACAAAACCCTTCACCTTCCTCTCGAGTTTTACAATATTTCGTAAAATGGTAAATCTACTAGGTGTACGACAATTTAAACAAAAGCAGTTAACAATGCAGTTAATTCCGCACACTGCATACTTAAATTTAATCTTGTAAATAAAATATTAGAAAACACTTTTTAAATGAATATCATTAGATCATGAATAAGACATATTTCAGTTAGATATTCGTAAACTGACACTAAAAATCATTTTAAGAAATGAATTAAATACAAAATTAAATTTAAAATCCCCATAAATCATTATTATGTTGACATTCTTCTAGTGAATAAAGAAAGATAATTCCTGAATGATTCATTATCATTTTATTTCTGGTTTATATTTCTTGAGAAAGAACTACATTCCAATACAATTTTCTCTCGTCAATCGGATATTTTTCGTCATTCAAATGGAAAACCGATGAATCTGTCTTAACATTTCTTGATATTCAAAGACCAATTACTTACGAAATACGAGTTCCTTCATTCGCAATCCATTTTTTCCTTCTTTGCGAAAAATTGAAGGTATAATTTAATTCAACACAGAGGAAGAGTTTGTTTACGACAGAAGACTACATTTGATAAATTGTCTTTTCGTAGCCCTGAATGAAACATGATTTATGGGGCTTCGACCCAAGGAAAGACTGCTTAATAATGTAATATTTCAAGATTAAATAAAATAAAATTGTCTGATAGAACATGAGGATGTTAAGTAAATTTAATTCTTCATAGAATTATAGTTCTAAAAATGTTTCTTAACTTTAACAGTTTCATTACATGTAATAATATTAAAATGCAAAAAATGAAATTATAAAATAAAATAATTTTTAAAGCAAAGTTTTAGAACTGTACTAAAATGTAGAAAATAATTTTTTTATCAAAAATCTGGAGATCGAAACAAAAACCATACAAGATAGAGGCGCTGATTGAAAATTAATAACATATTTTAATTTATCAATTGTTCTGTAAGAATTTTGTCACATTTAATATTTATTGTGGCTTAAATACCATCTCGTATTGTTTGCTTTGACGATTTTTCCTTTGCTGTCAAGAATTTTGATAAAAATTATTTCTGAATTTTAGTAAACTAATAATAGTGTGCTGTTAAAAATCTTTTTATTTTCATTATTTTTTACTTTTTAGCTTTTTAAACGTAGGAGTACGCTCCTCCCATTGTGGTCTCAGGAAGGAAATTGATTCACAAGCCAAAACGCCACAAAACTTGGTATGGGAGATCCTCTATATCTCGGCAACTACATATGTTAAAAACATAAGTGATGTCTTATTTTAGAGATAAAGGGTAACAACATAATTTACTAAAAAAAAACTTACTGAAACTGAAAATTGTCGAGAAACTTCGAAAAACAAAATAGTCACGTGAGTAAAGTAGTCCTACGCCTTTAACATCGGCGGCTGTTTGAAAAGAAAGCCTTCCGCCATTTTTTTTTTATGTATTTCATTACTCATTATGGACTAGCGTTCATGTACTTGACTTCTGTAAATTTGCATAGTTCTGTTTTAATGACAAAACTATAGTATTTTAATATTTTCTGGAATTGACTTTTAGTTAATTGATTAACTTTGACCAAACAGGACTGGCGTCATTTTTTAGTGGATTGAAAAAACTGTTTTTTAAGATTCTATGACACATGTAGTTTTGCATTTTTAAATCTATTGGAGACTAAACAATAGAAAACAATAATGAAAATATATTTTTAAGAACACGTTTCTATTAGAGTACTAAAAAGTAGCGAATAAATTTTTTAATGAAAATATGTACTTCAGAACTAAATTATGAAAGCTTGAGACGCTGAAAACAGTAGGTCATAATAAATATAATAAGCTAGAAAATATGCCTTTATATTTATTAAATTTAATTCATTTTAATAATGTAGTTAAAATTCGAGTTCCTTAGGTTATTTCTCGTCTTTTGCTTGAGGCCGCGTTGGCATAGTGATAAGGTGTCGGCATTGGGGCAGGAGGGTTCCCGCTCGAAACCCAATTCCACTGAAGATCCGCCGTGTATCGGGCCTGTTGCACACCAAATCATACGTAGAGGGTCAAACATCCTACCGCTGGTGTGGTGCGGAAGTTTGGTGAGGGTGTGCCTGCTCAGTTGTCGTCTTCGTCATCTGACCGTGGTTCAAAATTACGAGTTCAGCCCCAAAATGGCCCACATATTGCTTGGAAACGGGACGTTAATATACATAGCATAACCCGACTTTTGTTTTGCGACAATATTTTTGATAAAAATTGATTTTCTGGTTTTCAGTGCATGATAAAAGCGTATAAAAACTTTGTTTGTCTTTATTATTTTGAGTTACATATGAATGATTTCATATATCTTTTTCCAGAGCCATCGTTTCATATTTCTGTAGAGTAAAAAGCCATCTCTTTCGGTGGAAACATGATACCTACTAAATAGTTAATGTTTGTTAATGTAGAAAACCGTATACATGTAGGCGCTTTTACTTATTACAGATGACATTTGCGGATATTAATATTTGTCACACTCATGTCCTAAATTTAGAATAAGTGATAACGGTAGAAAATGCACAAATACATTTCTTCAAGGTTCTTGAGGACACATTTTCTAAACAGAAAAAGAAAGTTTGTCAATTACTTTTTGAGCCGGTCGCGTTAGTATCTTAATCAATATTTCCTTTTATCACAGAAACAATATTAGTCCTTATCGAATTGAATTTCTAACCGAAAAAGGTTCTATGTTACTAAATTGATCTCCATGTTTTTGTCTTTTCCGTTTCAGTTAATATGCCGTTCAATTGTTATTTCTTTAAATTTCAGTACTTGCTTGTTAAACCTTAAAAAGAGAATAAATTTCAGTACTTGCATGTTAAACCTTAAAAAGAGCATAAATTTCGGTACTTGCTTGTTAAACCTTAAAAAGAGCATAAATTTCAGTACTTGCATGTTAAACCTTAAAAAGAGCATGAATTTCAGTACTTGCTTGTTAAAC
>BGPR01002223.1:116938-132324 GCA_013235015.1 Araneus ventricosus | reverse complement strand
TTAAGACAATATCTGATTGAAGACGCATCAAGTTTTTCTAAACATATGAATGGATTATAATGAATCTTTGTATCTTCGATATCTCTAAATACAGAATAATCTGTTAAGTTTGTTTTAATTTAAGACCATATGCTGATTGAAGACGCATCAAGTTTTTCACAACTTATGAATGAATCAATATGAATCTTCGATATCTCTAAATACAGAAAATCTGTTAAGGTTTGTTAACTTAAGACAATATGCTGATTGAAGATGCATCAAGTTTTTCCCAACATATGAATGAATCATAATGAATCTTTGAATCGTCGATATCTCTAAATGCAGAATAATTTGTTAAGGTTTGTTAATTTAAGACAATATGCTGAATGAAGACGCATTAAGTTTTTCCCAGCATGATTGACGGATGGCACGAAAATGCTGATGACGTATATTTCGGTTCGTCATGCTTCTATAAATACACTTGCATCAACATTTTATGCTTTTGTTCTATGAAAAGATAATAAATTCTGGTTCTATACGTTCAAAATTTATTTATTCAACAAATTTAAATAACTCCGACAATTAAGTTCCATTTCAAATGACAAATTAATTCTGGTACGTTTTCGAACAAAGTTGCATTTAAGAAATTTTCGCAGAAAATTCCACTTATAAAAACACAGCGATAATTAGTGATAAAATGTGGGTATTTTATTTTTTTCCTTCAATTTTCTGAGTTCATGGTGGATTAAAAATAAAGTTATAAATTTATTTTATTTGTTCAAATTAGGAACTGCTAATGCAAAATGTTTTTTAAACGAATCATCCAAAATGTTTCAAACACATTCTTATAAAAAATATAGATACTCGCATCAACTCACAGATAAGTACTTACATACATAGCAGTAAATGACAAGTTTAAAATGTGAGTTTTTCCTTTATTTCAATTATCCATAATGTGGGGTATAATAAAACCAGCATACAACTTATGAATCATCGTATAATGAAATTCTAACTTACGGTAAATACTTTCGATCACACATCAGTTCAAAATCATACACTGATTTCAGTTACGGGAATGCGGGGACATGTTGTGGTGCGAAACTTCTCACGTATTCGTAATATTTCCAGATGAACTATCATGTCAGAACAAGTAAATTACTGCCAAAGAATTTTTTGAGTCTTCAACAGGTTGGAAGAAAGATTTTTTAATCACAAGGAAACGAGTGAAAGCAAATACAGTTAGCCCACAGCTGCAGCCTATTAATGGGATAAGAAAACGCCATTGTTCAGTTTCATTAGACAAAATAATAATATGGTATTAAAAATAATAGGAATTCTAAAACGGAAAAGAATAAATAAGATGCTTGATTTATTTTATTTATTTGTTTTTTGTAATTAAAATATATAAAAGCTAGCTCGACGTTTACAGGAGCTAAGTTTTCTTAGTTAAATGAAACAGAATTCAGAAAAATGTGAAACAGTAGAGGCCTAATAGGCTGCGACTCCTACATACGTGCTGAGAAATAATCTGAATAGTAAGAACGTTTGAAAGTGATCACATGTAAATGTTAGAGGAAGAAGGATTTGTGTCCTGTTTATAGGAAGCTGCCAGCATATGGGTTGAAAATATACAAAATAATATAAATTTTTATAATTTTTCTTAATTTGAAAGATAAAACTTTTTCTATTCGCTTATTTTCTGAGAAGGTCGAGGCGATCTCACCTGTTCCTAATTAACCTGAATTTGGTACCACACCCTCTTTCTCTCTATATTTATAAGAGGAACACACAAGGAATATATGTACAGAGGTGTCCCCAGTTTATCAAAATGCTACAGAATACATTATTGATTTGGATACACGCTCGATAAAAATTAGTCACATTTTAGAAATCCCTGCTTCTAACATGCGTTAGAGAAATGTACTTATTCTTCATGATTATTATATGTTAAGCTTGTGAACTAAAAAGAAAAAGCAATGAGAAAGAAAATGGAGAAAAAATTACGCTTGTCTTTGAAATTCTGTAAAAGGTAAAGAAGAAAAAAACACAAACTTATACTTTAGAATAAATGAAAACTCTTGCTTAAGAATTGTCACATACTAAAATACATTTCAAAATAATGATCATTATTTTAGGGTAGACTTCAGTTCCTGATATTAGTTTTCATTTAGTAGAAATTTTTTTGGAAAACTGCAGTCAATAAAAAAAATTATTATTCATTTATTGAAAGGAATTAAAGGAATATTTAAGCATTTTGAAATAAAGACAGAGATATAAAATATGGTTATTACGTCAAGGGAAAATAAAATCTTTTTAAAGCATGCCGTTAGTTTTTATGTATTCTGTTATATAATCACAAATCCATTCCTCTTGAATTTCCTGCAAAAATAAAATAAAGAATTACCATAAAGCAGGAATATATCTCCATTTACATCAAATATTTAAATATATTTTACGAAAGAATGGGATGCTTAATTCTTTTCATAAAAAAGAACCTACTTATCTGAAAATTAAAGAATAACTGTTCAAGGAAAGCAAATACCATCATTTTTACGATTGCGAAAATGAGCAACATATTTGATAGGAATGATGTTTGCTTTCCCTCAAGGTTTAGATTCCTAGAATGCTAATACAGGAAGTTCAATAAAGCGAATGACATATGAAATAAAAGGAAATGGCGTTTTTTTCCTTCAAGGAATATTTTTATATATGGATTTCTTTTTGTTTGGAGTTGGATATGGATTTTTTTTAAATTTGCTTCTCGAAGGCACCTGCAACTATACACAAATAGCAGAAAGACGGGATTTTCTTTTCGATGTAGTTTGCTTAACAAATCACCAAAAGATGCTATTAAAAACTGCGTTTTTTTAAATGTCATTCAGAACTCCAACAACATAAGCGATTATGAAAGGAAGGTATTTAAAAGAAGTGTAATTGCGTTTTTACATTCCGAAAAGGAGTGATGATTAAAGAGTGTCAACAATTTATTTAAAGAACGCGATTCTATCTTAAAATAACAGATACATTTTTGTTACTATTTAGAATGCTATCAAATGTGCAGGAAAATACAAACTCTATACGTTCATATTAATGCTATTCGAACTGGTATGATAAAAATTATTGAACGTAAAGAATTATAAAACTGTAACTATCAGTTTTCATAAAGAATTAAATATACCGAATGGTATAAAGAACAAGAATGGTAATTAATACCATTTTAGTATGTGATGGATAGAGGAAATTTTATTTTTAAATTTAGAACTTAACTAAATGTACTCACTGAAGATCTATAAAATGATGACAAAATTCCAGAAAGCATGAATCTTGCAAATTATCAATGTTGTCTGTAAACATTTTTTTCCCATATACATACATTTTATCAGTACTACAACAGCTTCTCTTGCAAGGATATATACATTTTTCATCATTATGCCACTGAATGTTGATTAAGTTCCTTTTTCTGTCCCGTGAGAACAATATTCTCACCTATCTCATTCGTTTTAATCATGCCTCTGAGCATTTATTTATATGTCCATATAGTGTGAAAGCACAGTATTCAGGATTAAAGTACATGTGGAGAATAACGCAATGAAATGAAACCTCGTAAGATCTAAGACTATAAGCCAGCGAATATATTGCACATAATGAGATATCTCTGAAAGTGGAGTGCAATTATTTTATCACAATAAAAATCCATAATTAAGTTTTAGTTTAGCTATATTAACTTCCCGTTTAGAAGCAACTTGAGTGTTTTTTTGCAACTGACGTCATAATTTTGAACCACTGTCAGTCGAGGAGGACGACACCTGAACAGAACACTCCCTCTCCAAACAACCGCACTACATCAGCCGGAGGGCATTTCATCTACGTCAGATTTTATGCGCACCGGGTTCACAAACACAGCTGATCTTCAGTGGAATCGAGTTTCGAAACTGGAGCCCTCGTCCTCCGAAACCGGAACCGAGGTCTTACCACTAGGCTACCGCAGCTTCTGTATCCGTAATTGAATCAGCGGTTTCAAAAAGCAAATAAGCGCAAAGAAATGTAAAAGAAAAATAAAATATTCTCAATATTTCTTTTGAGTATTGGGATAAATTATGCAATTTTTGCATATTTAATGATTTTATTTACATCGGGAAAGTATTTTCCTCTAATCTCATGGCATTTCACCAGGATCTTCTTTTTCTTCTATTACAGCTAAACTTTTTCTTCATTATCTTGAAAAGAATTATTTACATTTTCATCCTCAGGCTTTCAGATATGTAGATGCTCTTGTTGTTTTTAATCATGGAACTTTTAAAAATACGTGGCAAAATATTTATCCTTCAGTCTTCTTCTTAAACAAACAGTAATCAGTTTAAATCGGATTTTTTAGATCTGGATATTAAACATCTTATTAATAACTTTTGTCTCGATATATATGACAAAAGGAAGGATTTTAATTTTAGTGTCAACCGACATTCCTATTGGTCTTCTAATATTTCTATTAAGATTTATAGAAACACAATTCTCATTCAATTTTCTCGTATTAAATGTATTTGTTGAAATGGAAATTCAAAATCGAGACAATCAAAGGTTTTGTTTGATCAACTAAAAAATAGTATTCCCGAAAAGTTTGTGCGACGATATCTCAAGCAGTGAATTAGGGGCTATCGGCAAGGCCTTTATATCCTTTTCTTCCTCTGTTTGGCAAGAAGAATAACTGATTTGGCGACATTTTCACGTTCGACTTACAGTAGTTAGCAGAAAAAAGCACTTATTAATATCATAGGCGGTCTTCTCTTCCTGGCGAGCGGCTTCCACGACATTTTTCAATTTATTAATTTTTTTCTTTTCTTGTCCTGTGATTCTTGTACGTTTTTGAATTTTTGTCTTTTGTTTGTTTTGATATATATATATATATATATATATATATATATATATATATATATATATATATATATATATATATATATATATATATAGATATATATATAGATATATAGATATATATATATATAGACATTTTTAACTATTTTCTAATATTTTCTAGATAACTAAATGTATTACATTTTTTTAAATATGGTTTTGAGAATTTTAATATAGGTATCTTACTAATTCATGATATCAAAAATTAATTATATTATTTGGTTAATTATGCTGATTCATTGTATGAATTTTGGTTGTGGCAACATGTGATGTCAATGTGCGTGGCGGGCTATATTGAAACAGATGAATTCTGGTAAGTTTAAGAGGAGACACAGATTAGATTATGTTTAATGAAAAGTATGGGTATTTTATTGAATTATATATTTACTGTCTTTTGTGCAATATCATAGTGTAATATAATGTTATTTACATATTTTTATCTTGAATTTTAGTCGTTTCTATACAGTTATGTTTTATTGTTAGGGTTAGTATAAGACTTTTCTTTCTAAATTCTTTCATTTTAGGGTAAATGTTTGTTTTTTCAACAACAATAGTAACACGGATGGTTTGTACAGCAAAATTAATTTTACCTGGCTAAAGCTTGTCCACAGCCAAGCTGCTATATTAATTGTTGAAAACTCCATTTACTTGGATTGCCTATTTCATTATTTTTATTAACAACAGCGTTCTTTCACTTGTTGACATATAATGCTTAAACTTGATTTTTGTTTATGGTATCTTTAGTAATTTCAATTTATTAGATTTTATTTAAAATTGATGTATTGTTTAAATAATGACTTTTTAGTATAGGATTTGATTCTTGATATGTTTTGTTTACTTTATTTCTGTATGATTGTATACTAGTTATATTTGGATTTATATTATATATATATATATATATATATATATATCTTAAACACACCCAATATGGGACCAAAATCACTAATTAAACCATTGATATAAAGAATCTCATAGAAGTTTGGTAACCTTAGCAAAGTTACTCTCGTCCTGGCTTAGTACTTGGGGTCATTGAATGACAGTCGCTGCAACAGCTCGAGTACTGAGGCCGAAGTTCTAGTAATCATCACCTGCCATGGCTGGACCTCTCCCGAAGGACATACGTACTATCACTTGTGGGGAGTAACTTGGTCTCACTATTGCTATACCCATGGGAAGGGAGAACCCGCTTACATATCCGGAGGCTAATCATCCGAGAAATCGCGTTGTCTCTCCGGAGGATATAAAACTTTTGTAAAAAAAGATACAGGAAGTTTTTCTTTCTTTCTCATTTCTCCAATTTTGGGGCCGGAGGGTTCCAGGTTCGAAACCCGATTCCACTGAAGATCCGCCGTGTATGGGGCCTGTTGCACGCTAAATCATACGTAGTGGTCAAACGTCCTCCCGTTGGTGTGGCGTGGAAGCTTGGAGAGGGGGGTGCCAGCTCAGGTGTCGTCCTCGTCATCTGATCGAGGTTCAAAATTACGAGGTCCGTCCCAAAATAGCCCTTGTGTTGCTCAAAATGGGACGTTAATATAACTAAGCTAAGCTCATTTCTCCAAGAAAACAGTTTTTGGATTCGTACTCTTTTTTAACCTTTAGATTCAATTATAATATTCGAGGGAATTCACGGTTAGTTCTTTTGAATGTAGAAACAGGAATGACTTTTGGCAATGTGCTAAATCTGAATAACTTGAAATGTCTTTGACATATTAGCGTCGGATCGATTTTCTTTGAAATGAGACATTCCCTAATAAAATTAAGTTTGATGATTTATTTGTCAAAATAAAATTATAATCCTGTGATCGCACAATATGAATTACGGTCAAACAGGGTAGGATTTGGTTATGAGTTAAAAATAACACTTAAGAACAAAATCTCTTATTTTAAACAAACAATTTAACTCCCGACATTTCCGTAAAAAATAGATTTCCAAAAATAGCTTGTTGTGGTAAGAAAATAAATCTTTACAACTTTTTTTTCAAATTTCTGGAATATTTAAATTCTTTCAGGTATGATTTGGTTTCCAGGGGCTTTTAAGGAAATATTAACTATTTATAACTATTTATTGCGTCTCTTGACGTGGTATGTTTAAGTCACGTGTTCTTAATGCAACAGCCATAAAAAATACAAAGCGGTGCTCCAACGAAACTGTTTTTTAGTGACAAGGAATAATTAAATTCTAATGACGTGTAATAATTAATGTTTATCAGTTTCTTTTTATAGTGTAGCATATTTTTTTATTTATTTTAAAGAATAATTATCCTTTTTTCTGTCTTCATGAGACAATCAGTTTTCTTAAAAAAGTTTATTATTTTATAGCTCTTTCTTCTCATGGATGGTAATGACATTTTTATGAAAGCAATTTATTTCTTGAATATATTTATTTTTTATAATACATAATTTATTTGTTTCCAAGAAAATTTGAATAAGGATTTGATGATTTTATGAAGATTAAGTACAATATATAGGTTTAAAGAGCATTGTTATGTGCGCCTAGTTATAACATTAATCCTTTGCAGACCGAATTCGGATCCAGATTTATTTTTAACAATTTTCTTGAATATTTCACCTTCTAATGCTTTAATTTATACATATAAATCTTTAAGATATGAACTTATAAATATGATTACCATGTTCACAATTGGGAACATTGTAGACTTCTGACTGTGCTCTTTACGCTAGACATAACACTGGGATTTAGAGATGAACAAACTGAATAATAAGAAAAATAACGAAACACTTATTTAAGTTAACATTTATTTTAACACTTATTTATTATTAACACTTATTTACTTAACTAAGCGCAGTTATGAATTGAATTGAAAATCTATGAACTTAAAAGAGTAAAATTGTTTTGGCACAAAAAATACAGAAAGTTTTACTTTATTACCGTATACCATTGTACTCTGGAAAGCAGTTCAAATACAAATATTTTTTTCACAAATTAATTAATTATCTTCACAAATAGGTAGATAAATAAGTTTTAAAAACTTTGAGCTTTAAAAATAAAATTAATTAATTAATCATGCAGTCGCAAACTTATGTATTTGCAGTTTTAAAATATTCCTAATACAAATCTATTGAATCAACTTTCATTTTTAGTCCTAAATATATCAAACTCTCTTTGCATGTTTTGTAACACACTCTCAAGTGTTACATAAATGTTCTCCCAAATGACACATAGTATATTTCGGTAGATCAGAAATACTGACTCTGTATGAGAGAAACATCTTTTCTGGGCAAACAGCATAAAATTCAGACGTTTCACAATAGAGTTCAGCAGTAGAAACTTTCAGACAAAGTAATTTCCTATTTTACCTCATTTTGCTGTTCTTAAACAGTAGTTGAATGGTTCAAGATCCCATTGCATTAATTCCATTGTTCTTATTGCGGCCTTTCATCAGTTCCCCTTTTATAAGTCTTTGTGCCTCTTATATTCAAGTTTAATTCGTTAAGTTCAGGGGATTAATTAGATTAAATTGCATTCATAGAATCCAGGGCTTTCTTCCGATTCATTTCTGATCTTTGTTTTCAACATGAAACATTAATTTTTATTTTTAATATGAATATAGGGATAAATTATTATCTTTTGAATCATATCTTCACATAATGGAAATAAATGGATAAAAAATTTTCTAGTCTTAGGAGAGTACATGTAAAATTTACAACCTTCAACAATTTATATTATTTTCTGACTCTATTGAATTATATGGGGATAAATATAAAACTTCTGTCCACATTAAGTGATATAAATATTACTTGCTCCAAACTTCTCATTATAAATACAATAAATTAATTTAACGAATTTATAGCTATAATTTATAATCACAATTTTACATAAAGCGATAGGAATAATTTTTACCTTTGTTTTAATTTTCTAAATGATTATCGTAAATTAATAAGATAAATTAAAAAATGACAAAAAAGTTGCATACCTTCATGGATTCGTTTGAAAATTGTAGAGAATTTTTTTAAAAAAATCTTTGAATATACTTAAATTACTATACGGTGCATGCACACTAAAATATCCTGTAAGTAAAAACTTTTACCGTATACAAATAAAGTGATGTAAAATATTTCAGCGTGGTATATAATCAAAAGTTTTAAAAAATAAATTATTATTATTAAAATTAAAAAGTAAATTATTCAAATTCTATAATTTTGTTCAATTTTATATATTTTTGCAACATATTTTATACAACAGTATATTTTGAAATAATAGTTTAAGATCGATATTTTAAGAATTAAAGCCATTTTATACATTTTCTTACACATTTTAAATTATATTTCAGTTTGCACAGTCGAAATTTTAAAGAAATATACAGATTTTTTTATTCTTTGATAAATGTGCATATAACAAACACATAAGAAAATAAAAACAGAGTTTAAAAGTTTAAGAATGTAACTTTTTCTTATAATTGTTTCATTCAATTATATATTAATAACTAATTTTAAAACTTTGTTCATGAATATCTTTTTGACTGAAAAACTTCAATTTGATTAGTTTGGAGTAGAACGCAATTGTTACTATGTAAATAAAAGCTAATTTACTAAGATCTTGTTAAAATAACGTAAAATTTGAAATTTTCCTTTCTTAACATCACCGCCGAAATAACACGAAAATAACGAACACTAAGCGCGCACAAGTAGCTCAGGCGAAAGATGCTTGGTTGAATCCAGTCATTACCTTTTGATCAAGAAGCCTTTATTCTATCACCAGGGCATATCTATTAACAGAAAATGAAAATAAAAGTATAAAAGTATACGACTGAGAACATTCTCGAAACTTTTGATCAAGTATGATAATATCATAAAATTACTTCACCGAGTCTCGATACGTGTCCTATTTTTCACATAACTTTACCTTAAGGCATTATCCCTCAACTTCTATTTAAAAGAATGTTAAGCGATAGTTCTTAATTGCCATGCTAATTTCGGAAATAGAAAGCTAATATCCATCACAGGAATCTAGGTGAAAAGGTAGGGTCTAGCATGCTTTCAAAGGTAATTTGCAAATTTTAATGTAACACCGTTAAGCGTCCTGAAAGATTCGGCATTCATTTAAATTCATTGCTAGGATATGATTTATTTATGACAGCCGAAAGCACTGCGAATTTGATATTCAAATTAACTATTTCCGCTTTGCAGTATTCCCTTCGAGGAAATTAGAATTAATTTTCGTCTTTGATGTGAACTTGTTATCCTTCGGAACCGATACTGTGCGTCCAGATTTCAATGGCTGTACCTGAGGCGTCTACTAAGAATAGGTTTAAAATTTTCCGATGCACTGAACATTCATAAATAAAGATATGCATCAACAAGTTCACTTCAGCGAGTGCATTTTTCACTTCTGTTTGTAATTATTCATGAACTTGTTTCAAGAGTCTAAAGTTTTAAATCTTTTTCACAGTGAAATGAATATTAAAAAAGAATTATGCAAAGATGCTTATAGATTTTTGATGGCCTACATTGAAAAGCTTTAACATCATAATATTATACAAGCATTTCATGTAACTCTATAAAATCTTTGACAGAATAAAAAGTAGTGTAAGAGTTATGATTGGAAATTTATTTTAGTATTTTTTTTGGCAACAATAAACAGAAAGATGAATTCCTAAATATACCAGCAATTATACCATCATTTTATTTCTATTAACATCCTACTAACTTTCTCCAAAGTTTTAAATGAATATTTACGTTTAGAATATCTTTGCAAGACGAAGATAATCTAATTACAGCTTGGTTGAAAACATATATAGGAAGAAATGCTCGTAAAGGGAAAAAAAAAACTGTATATTTTATGCACAGTATAACAAAACTGTATAACATATGATGGTTAGCTTGCCTTAAATAACCACATATCTGTCATATAAACACATATTATGGACTTTCTGTGTGTTTTAAATTTCTTAAGAGTAATGGATTAAGGTGATATATAAGTTTGATTGATGCATATATGCACGTAAATTGAATATAATAGACAGAATTTATTATGTGTTTCATAATATTGGGGAATATATTTGAGTACTAAATGACTAAAAATAAATCAATTATCTTGATTTTAAATTAGAATCAAGAATAGTCGTAAAGATGCTTGATTTTGGCTGATCATTTCTTGTATGCCGACGGGAAAAAGTTTTGCTTGCTTTTAGATCTAATTTTAATGATGTGCAATCTTGCAGAACTGTGGAGAAATAAAGCTTTATCATTATTAATATTGCGGTTGCGGAAATTTTTTTGTTCTGAGACAGAAGTTTTTATGAAGTATTAGTGTCTCAGAAAGATAGAGATAATTATCTTTCCACAGTGAATATTCTTTAATCATAGTCAATATTTTTCATCCTTACAGTGAGTAGCATTGAAGCGTGTTTGCAAAATAGAATTTTCGCTTGAAGAATAATACATCGATGCGTACTGCTATTGAATCGAATAGTGAAAATTCTGAATTCAAATTTTTTTATTTCATTAGAAGTATTTTTAAGCATAACGTCAAATTTTATGTGTTTTTTGAAATAGGAGAGAAGTTGGATTAAGGAAATTAAAAAATTTGAGATGAAATAAAATTCTGCTCTTTTACTTTGGAACTCTTATTAGCATAATTATAAAGAAACAGCACTGGACCTTCACTCACACATTTAGTTCAAAATTTATTAGAATCTAAGATGCAAATTGACACTATTTTTATTTAATAAGTTGAATAATAATACACAGTTACTTATATGAGAAATCTAGTAAATTGTTTAGAGTGACAGCATAACATTTTGTTTTATTAAATCCAAAAATTCTACTTGTGATTTTCTGCGTTTTTCTCGAAATAAGTTGTTAGCTATTCTTCCTCAAAATAGTGGTCAAATTTTCATTATTTTTTTTAGAAAATAAGATTTTTTTTTCATTTCTATTACTTGAGCATTTGGGGCTTCTAAAGTTCTTTATATGATTCAAAAATAACTTCTATTAATATTATTTTCTAAATATTTACATTTTCTAAAACACAATTTCAAGAATGCTACTTTATTAAATCATAGTATTTTAACTGATTATTTGAGGGTTGGTATAAAACTACCTCTATTAATGATTATGTCAGATATAATCTCAGATTACTAATGCGCTAATAACACAGATGATTACAGGAACCTTCGTTAACGATTCTTGATATTTGCATGAAAATTTGGGAGGATAAAGTCAAGGAAAGAGATGACAACATAATTAAATTTCTACACTTTTTTCTGGGCCGAATCCGCCGTGACTCAATTCTTAATACGAATTAACCAAGAGTGAGATGTCGAATCTCTCAAATCCATAATCTTATTAAGATGTCAAGCCTTGAGTCGTTCGAGTCAGGTAATTTATAAGTGAATTGGACTGGAAGAGAAGGTCATTGGATAAGAGGGTTTCTATTTGCATCTTCTGGAAGGCTTCTCGAAGGGTTACGAATGAAAAAAGTTTAACGCAGTGGATGTGATACAGTGTTTGAATATAACTCTTCTTCTATCGAGAAGTATGACATTGCATAATGTAGCAACTAGAAAATATTTTTCAAGCAAATAATTTATAGCTGATTTTACGTTTTGGAAATTTACTTCCGGATTTCTTCCGTCTCTTAGAAAAATCCCCCAAGTAAAGGATATTTGAGCTTGATCGAATCATAAAAATGAAATGCATGGATAATAAATGCAGGAATTGTATTTTCCCAGTCTAGCTTAAAAAGGCGTAAGTTTAATTCCTTCCTAATAATATTTTCTCACTTCCCGTACTAGCTCATTTGAATAATTGTTGTGTCAGAGGAAAGATATCGGAAGATAAAGATCACGCGGTCTCTTCGTGCTAATCACGTGATGCGTAGGTGTAAGCTCTCCGTTAAAAACCAAGTGAAATGTTTGAATCCTCGGGAAATGACTTTTTGAAACCAAGAAGAACAGACATGCGGTAAATGCGAGCCTAGGCAGCTACGGGGATTTCGTCCTTGTCAGCATGGCGGCGATGGGCGATGGCTCTTAATTAAATGTTTTACCGAGGTATAAGTTTGATATTTTCATGGCTAACTAACAAACCCTAAATCTTTCTTGTCTAAAATGTAAATAATAACGTGTAAGTACTTTTCTCATTTCATATTATGCTGTTTAAATAATAAATAATTTAGTTTTTAACTCCCGTTTCTCATCCTTTATCTTTGGTGCACTTACACCTAGAGTGCCCATAAGATAATGCTTTTTCTACAACTTATGTTGGCTTAGGCCGGAATCGAGTTTTCTCCTATATAAATTCAGTAGAATTACATTCCATACATTTTTAAATATTTTTGTCATTTATCAGGATAACTGTCCTTTTCATTCGATTTACGAACATTTTGTTTAAGCTGATACAAAGTACATATTTCAAATAGCTACTTATTAGTCCATTGTATTTGCTTCAGTTTTAAAAATCTATGCATTGAGGTCTTGAAATAATTTGCATGGATTGTAATTTAAAACCACCTTAATGATAACTATAAATGAAATTAAGAATTCTCAGTGTCAGAGTTAAGTATTTATTTACTAATTCAAGACATTTTACTGCAATCCAAGGAAGACACTTTAATTCTGATAATGTTTATATATAGCATCCGGTGAAGAAAATCTACGAGTACGCAAAGAGGTATCATTCTTCAATATACTGGTCATCACTGATATACTTCAATTCAAGAGAGAAGTTGTTATAGACTATGACGCCATAATGAGGCGTATTTGAATGAATTGAAGAAATATTTCCTTCAATTATTCTTTGAAACTACATCATGATTACTTTTTTTATATTTCATTCATTGATATTTTTAATTCTCTAAGTAATTCCACCCGTTTATTTTCGAAATACACTCAATCATATTCGTGATAATCTGGTCTGGGTTTACTAATGGCATTTTATATAGATAACCAAATTTATTATTAATTAACATATTCGCCAAAAGCACATGGATTGCATTATTCGAAACAGATTTCTATTCACGAATTGAGCACAACATTCTCAAGTTGCTTCATCCATGAAACCCCAACTATTTACATATCTACTTCAGTACGCAACTATAGTCTGTGAAATGATTGTATAAATTGATTTGTTAGCTGGATGCTCTGTTTTGAAACCGCATGAGGGTCATTTATACGTTTGATTAAAATATATATAATATCCATTTTAAGTTTTTGAATATCCTTTAGACAGCTTTATGCAACAAACACAGTAACATAAGAATCGCGCAATTTTTTTCACTCCTTCACATGATCTCCTTTCTCTTCTACATAATTTTCCCAAACTACATTTATTCTATAGAATTTAATGTGCATTTATCAAACATGTATTCATGCGTATGAAGAATTACCTTCCTTCTGTAAGGTATCCGATATTAAGTTTGAATTCAAGAAACTTTAGTTTCAAATTTCCTACATGATTGTTTCTCCATTGTGTGGCAAAGAATTCTAGAGACATCTTACTTCTAATATGACAGGGATTCACTAAGGGTTAATCAAATACTTATTCCACTGCTAAATGACTAGAAGTTTAAGCACTTGATGCCTTGAACTTCAAGCTTAGCTCTCGAATTACATCCCTCTCTCCCTCTTGCACCATTGAAAGACACATGTAGTAAAGAAACACTATAATTGGCAACAAATATCTAGTTTATGACTTTGTACTTATAGCTAAGGTTCAAGATTTGATTTTGTGAGAACAAACTTTAATATTATTGCCAGTTATTTAAATATTTTAAAACACTAACTTAACGAATGCTATGTTATTAAATGGGAAAATTTTAATAAATAATTTTTAAGGTTTATATAAACTACTTCTAAAATTAATTGTGACAGATATAATGACTAGCAAAGCCTTATATGTAGATATTCTTCATATGTGCATGACATGTTCGAAGGGAAAAGTCAAAGGAAATGATGATGTAACTATATTTCCTCACTTTTTCTGGAGATAGATTTTCCGTTACTCAATTCTTAATCCGAATTAATCAAGAGTGAGGTGTCGAAGCTCTCAATGCTATAATCTTATTAAGATATCAAGCCTTAAGTCATCCGATTCAGGTAATTTGTAAGTGAATTGGACTGGAAGGGAAGGTCATTGGATAAGAGAATTTCAATTTGCAACTTCTTGAAGCATTAGGAATTTAAAGAATTTAAATAAAGGAACGGAAAGGATGCACTGGTTGAATATCTCTCTTTTAATTTTCATTGGAATTCTATAGAAATTTCTAGTAATCAGAGAGTTTTCTTTCAGTAAATAATTCAGTGATTGATTTTTAATGACTTTTGGTAATCTTTCAAAGTTCATCAGTTTAATAGAAAATGAGGCCTATTTAAAAGTCATTTAAAATACGTTAGATTTAAGGAGTTTTATGAATTAGAAATTGAGTGAAATAACACTTTATTTTTTATTTTCTGATAGATATTTAATATAATTAATGCTCTTTCTTGACGTTCGAATGTATCGCATAAATTGTCGCATTGCATTTCATGGATCAACTA
>BGPR01002223.1:92080-116928 GCA_013235015.1 Araneus ventricosus | reverse complement strand
CTATAGAATTTTTTAGAAACTTATGAATATTTCTGATGGCTTTTCGAAAAATAATAACAGAATATTGTAGGAACCGAAGTTTCCAATCAGCTCGCTAAGTTTTGTCATTTTTCTACAGGCAGAACTTTAGAATGAAAGAATCTTCGACTTGTCTAGAATTTCAGAAGGAACAAACACAAATGAATGGGAAGAAAGTTAAGAATCTTTGAAACAATCAAGAATTCTCGAACCTAGACAAAGGTTTTACTTCAAAAAGTGCATTTGTTTGACTTTCCTTAGTCCTCAAAAATTGCCTATGGTGCAGTCAAAACTTGCATGAGTCTTTGAAAATAAATTAAATCTTCTTTCTTGGGGAAACTTAAAAGAAAGCAAATGGACGAAATAAATATTTAAAATTTGCCGGAAGGAATTTATTTGCAGCATTGTTATTTTTAGGGTTCCATGGAAGATATGCCTATTAAAGCGCATAATCAATTTTGAACGACTTAATTAAAAACATGAGTGGTTTTTGATATTTATTTTATTTTTCAACTATTTATAAAACATAAACTACTGATGAAGCTTATAAATTCTTTAATTTCAACATTGGTCGATTAGAAAGATGTGAATTTCAACTTAGATCCTTTAGGTTCATTCACAATTTAATAAAAAAATTCTTGTTTTATTTATTAATACTTCTTTTTTATTCTGATACGACGAAATGTCGATTCTATTATTTTGACATTTAGAAATTTATTCTATATTTTAACTAATATTTCCGATACCTTTTAAATAGTTAATCTAATATATGGTGGAATTGTTTTGTCATCTTTTGCTGAAGCCTTTTTCCTGCTTCGCCGAAAGAAGTTTAGAACTTCTGGATAAACTAAACTATATATGTCTTTGAAATTAACGAAACAGATGGGAGCTATCGAAGGACATACAGAGTAAACAAAGTGCATTTGAATTATAACTCTAATAATTACTAAATTAAACATTGATAATGTGTTTGTTGGTTGTCTATCGCTGTCTCTTTACATGAATTATTAAATTAAAATGATATGAATTTATTCATTTGTTTGCCAATAATACTCAAAGCTTTATTATTTTCTGTACTATTTATTTGACCATCTATTTAGAGTTTAAGGTTTCTGAACAGTACTTTTCATTAAGTGGAGCATTTTAAGTCAAAATTATAAAAGATAATGAGACAACATCTTAAACTCAGCATTTTCTCGCATTTTTTTGCAATTAAAGCATAGCTTCCGTTTCGGGCACAGTTCACTGAGAAATTTATCTTCACAACATATTTGCTGTTTTTTTTATCTTTTTAAAATGATAAAAGAATTTTCATTTGCAATAATTTATTACCTCTAAAAGATTTCTTTGATGTCTCATAGCATTAGCCTTCTAATCTGAATTAATTTTAAATTTAGTAGATTTTATCAATGATAATTTTAACAGCATTTTTTTCTTATAATGTACATTGATGAAGAAGGAGGAATTTGGACTTTCCTTGTTGCAAATGATTAGAAGAAAATGTCTGGGTTTCACTAGACCGTCCGTAGAGTTATTATCCTTTATTAGCTAACAGATGCCTATCTCATATAAGGTGACTAAACTAGGGAAGAGGATTGAAACGGCCAAAGAAATGATTAAGGCAGAAACCGTTTAATAGGGAGAGTGAAACCCTAATCGTTTTCTGAAACAGCAGTTGTACAAGCCAGATGAAAATTCTTCAGGTACAGCATTTTCCCTGCCTACCTCAAAAGGTTTCACCTGTCTGACAGCGATTATTGCAGGTGTGGTGGAATTGGCACTGCACTTCACTATGCCACGGAATGTATTTTCACAGTGTCTTGGCATATGAGGAAGCCAGTGCCAAACTTCGAACAAGAATGGCTGAAAAGAGTCGTCAATAACCTCGTCTCCAGTCATAAAATTCGTAGGATTGTCAAATTCATAAGCGAAAACAGAGATCTTTACCGGCCTCCCTAGCCTTCAACTTTCCAGAGAGCTGAACCAACAAGCTCCAAATTACCGGACATCCCCCCTTTTCAAAAAAGAAAGGCAAAACAACTTCTAAAGAAAATATGACTATTACGAACTAATAGTGTAAAAGTGAAAATGCCTGTGGTGTACGTAGTGTAAATATTTATTTCTTTTTTTTTCTTCTTCAATAAAATTCCCGTGTCTTGCCCTTCAAACCGTTCTGTGACCGATCTGGTCACGGGTACGGGGGTAAGAGACGGTGTTCTGTACAACCCGTAAAGAAATAATAAGATTATATTTTTTATAATATGTGGTTATTCTTTTGTGTTGCTCTTTCAGAAGCTTCGAAATGTTTTAATTGTTTTTCGGACGGCGCAATTACTATCTTTCCACCTTAACTCATAAACGGTTTGAGAAAGGACAGGTTTGCAATATTGTTTCATGCTGCACATGGTCTCTAATTCCACTCCTTTGTATTTAGGAGTTTAGTTTAAAATGACCTTCATATACCTTGTTAACTCTCTGAACCCGGCTAGAGTGAGAATTCCATTGCCTCAAAACCTGGAGTGAATTTTCGCTCACAAAAACAGAATGGAATAATCACGTTCTTTACAGAAATTCCAGGAGGTCGACACCTATGGTTTCCCGATCAATTGTCATCAAAGAAAGGAACTACATCTTTCCTAAAAAATTCACGCGGGTGCCCGAAACCGCCTGAGTCCGGCTTCTGTCGAACGGGCGGTTTGAGGCGGGATAGGGCTCATAGGGTTAAACCTTTATTTGTACTGATGAAAAAGCGAATGTATCCTTTCCTTCAATGTGGAATGAGCAAGTATTTCTTAAGGTTTTGTTCTCTATTATTACTTTAAGTTTCTGAACGGAATGTATGCCAGGGAAGAAGTGAAATGGTTAACTTGTTCTGAGTATGTGTTTATTTTCTCCTTAACTGTCTAGGTAATAGGTGGTGTCATCTATTTAATAGACAGAGATAAATATTTTGTTATTCAATAAAGAATATGTGTTTTTAAGGTGCGGAAATGCTTGTGAAAAGCAAACTGAAGGCATTTGAAATTCATTAAGAAAAGAATAAGTCATAAACATAAAAAATAAATCTCTCAAAACAATCAGCACCATCCCGCTATATCATATTTTAAATATTGTGTTTGTTAAAGGAAGATTTGAGTAAAATAAAATATTGAGTACAAAAGTATATCCAAATATTACCATTCTGACTAAGTAAAAGTTTCCTCTTACATTGAGTACATCTCTGAGATTCGTCATCTCAACATTAATAACTTTACAGTTACTTGCCCGCCCCCGGGGGGGGGAGGGGGGGGAGTTTCATGATCGCACATAGAATATTTAAGCTCCCAGTAGTTTGAATAAAGATTCCGAGGCACTTAAAGATGTAAAATCTGCTTTAGAAATCATTTATTCGTGCAACACTACTGCCGTATCTTTCAGTGATCCAACATAAACGTTTCAAAATTTAACTATGAAAAGTTTTACCATCATTCCACATTTATTTTAATAACCAAAGGAATCATAAAACTATCTTTGAGTATCTTCCTAACATCCGAAAATGCTTCTGCATGTAGCATTCCAAACTCATCCAAATGATTGTGTAGTTTAGAATGTAATTTACAAGTGAAGCCTAGAAAGAGGTTTTCCTTTATTAGTCGTCTCATTAGATTTCACTCCAAAATCCTAATTTCTGCTTGAGGTTCTCGGGGATATATTGTGCTCTCATCACGTCTCTGCTAATGAGCTGGCATAATAAGTAAAGGAGCTCTAGAAGCATGGATGCGTGGCTCAGAATCAGCAATAAGTCGATAATAATGATACCTCCTGACCAAATACAAGCAACAAATGTCGCCGAGGGAATGACACTTTATAGCGGATTGTATTATGTTAGGGAGTATCCTCTTGTGAACTAACGCGAATGTTTCTCTACAAAGTAGAAGTAGATTTTCAGATAAATGAAAAGCGGACTAAAGATAATAACTTAAATTAATTTCGCGTTCTGATCATAAATGCTGGTTTAAAACTTTTGAAATGGATGTTGTGTTGTTAGTTGTAAGGAACTTTGGATTTTTCAACTGCAGAATTGTAATTCCGTCATCATACTATTTAATTTTAGGAAAATTTTAGTTACCCTTTATAAACTCCCACAAAGGGTCACCGCGAGTTCACATATGAGAAGCCGCCGGATAAGTAAGCAGGTTCTGGCTTTCCCGGTGAGTAATGTAATGGTTTGGGGTCGAGTTACCTCCATTTAGATGACGGGACTTACCACCTTCTAGAAGGGTGGGGACGGTTTGGGCTACTGATACACCGACCTTATTTCGTGACTGCTGTCGTAGTGCCGATCATCCAAAAACTCTGGTTCGCCAACTTGCATGATAGGGGTAACTCTGTGTGAGTCTTACCTTTTATAAATGCTCATCTTTAATACAACACATTTCCTAATAATCAGCAGATGCTCTTGTTTTCAATTATTTACACTTTATTTTCATACCTAATTATTCTACATTTGAAATAGTTATTATTCCTTTAACGGTAATTAAAATTTTGTAAGGAATCTAAAAAATAATTAGTAGAATATTTTTTCTTATTGCAGATCGATCGAAAATTTTGTTGATCATCTGATTTCGATAAAATCTATGAAAAATCGTGAATCTCAACTGCCGAGAAACTGTTTGGTTTCGAACCTACTTATACATTCTGCATTAGATAATTATATTTATCGAAATATATGCCTGTCTACAACTCCTTGTGCCTTTATCTCAACTTAGAAGCTACATCTGTCAACATGAGATAGCATAACATCTGTAGCGATCTTTGCTCAATCGGCCATCAATGTGACCGTGAATTCCACTAGCAACTGAAGACATGCAATTTATCTCTGAAGAGCAAATTCCAAATAGTTTCAGATTCCTTCAGTGACATTAACGATCAGTGATGTATACAATGAGGTGGAAGATATCAACTTCGTGTTTGCAGAACGTGAACACATCTCGCGTGATGCATGGTAAAGCTGTCCTCTTGTTAGACAGGTTATATGATACAGTGCTCTCTAATGAACAATTTATCATAAGGAAAGCGTGTCTGACAAATACAGGGCAGGATTATCAAATAGACAAAATAGGCATCTACCTAGGGGCCCCAAGACGTCTAGATATTTTTTAAAATCTTTTAAAGGCAGTTTAATTTTGTGTTTTTATTTAATTTACAAGAGACGTGTGCCCGACCTTATTCAAATTATCAAGTATCATTTAATTTTGAGACCATTATTCTTAGAATTTTTTCGTGATTTCAAAATGGCTTATCTGTTATCTCCTTGCACTATATCTTACTATAGGCTTGTGGTCCAATATGTTTGAGTTGGCTGATTCAATCACAAATCAAAACCCCAGGTAAGCTTTGTACTACAATATTTGGATCTTGTTAAAGCAGCTTTGTACTTTTTTCATCATTTTGTTTAAAATTACTTTTAAATATAATTTTTACAGGTTAAATACTGAAGCAAACTCTCTTGAAGATTGCTAGCAATTAAATGTTTTCTTATTTCAGTCTGTCGCAATATTTTTTGCTTAACCCCTTGCCATACGATTTTATTTCATCTCCTAATTAGATGCCACCACCCATTTAGGATATTTTATATTATTTCAATCTATATATATTTAAGATGGTAAAGAGTACTTGAGACATTTAAGCGTGCCCTGGTGATTTTTGTATTTAAAATTAATTTTTAAGTTAACTTAAATAAGGATTTAGATCGAAAAAATCCTGTAATTCGTTGCACGTGTCAGAGACGGTGTTGCAGGTTAAGGGTTTAAAAACCGCTTATATAGATACTGTTTTAAAATCAATGAAAAACATCTGGTTTTGTTACGGAGAGAGGGGCTCTGAAGATTACATTGCCTTTATGCCCCTATAGGGCTTTATCTGGTCCTGGGCAGATGTGTACTGACCAGTCCTTATCTCAGTGTTGTCATTCATTTCCTTTCCAAGGTGAGTCGCCATAAATCCACTTTTAAACCTCATACTACCAAACCAAACAATCTGAACTGTTACAATCCGAATGATTCGTCTGAGTTCATTACACGCCTCCAGACATCCACAGCCCAGTATCGATATGCTGGTTATTATTATTATGCTGGTTATTATTATTATTATATGCTGGTTATTATTATTATTATATGCTTTTTATTATTATTATTATATGCTGGTTATTATTATGCTGGTTATTATTATTATTATATGCTTTTTGTTATTATTATTATTATTATATGCTTTTTATTATTATTATTATTATTATTATTATTATTATTATTATTATTATTATTATTATATACTGGTTATTATTATTATATGCTGGTTATTATTATTATCGATATGCTAGTTCATTGGGTGTTTCCTAAACTTGGGTTTCTTGGAATGCTACCTGGCTGAATAATTCCATAAAATCTCAATTCCTAGTGCAAGAAACGTTTGAAAATAGTAGAAACAGAAATATTAGATAGGAATATATTGTAGATGTCTTCTTTAAAAATTATAGTCTTCAGTAATATCGTTTCTGGTAACATTTTTAAAATGCCTTAAAGGGAAACGATTTCTAATAGCGTTTTTGAGAATTTTGAATCTCCGCGTATTGTTTGTTAAGACAAGTACCATTATTCATAAACTGTATTCAAATGTAAATACTGTTATTTATTTAAAAACATTGTAGTCTTCAATTCTTTGGCTATATTGCAGCCAAACATTAGAGCTCTCTTTTAACGGTAGGAGATGTCTCGTTTGCTACCTATTTCCATCTTTATGAACACATTATTCATTCTGATTTCAAGGTGTACGAAGCATTTGACATCACTCTGAACTTCATCCTCCTTTCTAGTTACATATTCAAGGTGCGATCCAGATATGCTCTCTTACATTATAAATACGCAGTGAATTTTGAATTTATAATATTTTATTTAGGTATTTTATGAATGGTATATTTTTAATATTGCTTCCCATCGTTCTAATAAAATTCTTTTCATTTCCATTACTTCTCCAGAAAATGGGCAAACTAGCTATTCGCCACAGGATGGTAGTTGGGCATTAATTGAATGATACTAATGAGTTTTATTTTAGTTTCTAAAAGAAAAATATTCCTGTAAACCAAACATTTCTAAATCATTACACAATTTGAATATACTGCACAAAATGCTGCGATGTAATGTCAAAAGAATTGTAATATTAGTAGACAGCTACAAAAACATATGTAGCCTTTTAGAAAAAAAGGCTACTTTCGTTTTGAGGCTGAATGTTTAAATATATTTGGGGGACTGTAACTGTATTATAAATTATTATTTAAAACTTTCATCTAATATTATGAATAAAGAGGCTTTAGCCAACATATAAGCTTAGAAGGACATGAATTAAAAAAATTAATCCATGCCTTTTTAAGCTTATGTGTTGGCTATATTAAGTTCCTCTTTCTATTTAGAAAATTTGTAAAAATACCGATCTTTGGAAAATTTTTAAATCAAAAACATTTAATCAGATTGTTTCCTACAAAATCTTTAAAAAAGATGCAATCGTAAATATTTTCGGAATTAAAAAAATTTTGAACTGTCATTTTTGTCTAGTTTATTAAAAATAGGTGAAACCATATTAAAAAAATAGCAGCGAAATTTATTTTGCACTATTCTCTTATTAAATAAGTTGAAATCACTCGTTTAAAGTTTCTAAAACAATTTGAAAGATTATATTAACTCTAAATGTCGCAAGAAATAAAAAGAATTCAAGAACTGTACAAGTTTAAGCAGAATGAAACCAATTTCAAATTCGTCTTCAAATTTCCTGATTTTTGATTTCATTGATATAAGTGGAAACGCTGAAAATAAAGCCCAAAGGAGCTCGTAACATTTTTACCTATGTAGCAAAAAATCTGAATAATAATATTTATTCTGTTTTAAATATTTTTAAATCAAATGAACATTAAAGCAGTAATTTTGAATAATATTTCAGTTATAAGTTTATTCATGAAATAAATAAACGTTTTGCAAAGGAAAGGGAAATTTAATTTTTTTTCAGAAGAAATTTTCCAGTGCATTTTTATGAAAGGTTAAATATGTTAGTCCTTGATCTTTTGCTTGAGACCTGAGAATTTGATTCTTTCACAAACTTTCATGCATTGTCTCTTTCTTTGTTAAATGAATTCCTGTTCAAAAAGCCGGTGTTATTTAATAAAAAGTTTTTAGAAATGCATACTTTCAACGTACAGTTCCATTATTATTTTCTATCAGATAAGAGTTTATATTTTGTCATTTGGTTCTAGGATTCCTATCATATTTTCTCATATGTATTGTCTCCATATATATGAAGAGAGAGAGAGCAATAATAAGCCTACAAAATATTTTGAGAGTATAATATTATTCCAATACGTGATGTGCCTTTATTAGCACTAAAAGGAATTATTTTTAGTAACACTTCACATAAAAAAATAACTAAAGCAATGGAAAGTTATTGAAACAGGGCACTTTTGAGAGTTATATTAAAAGAACTGTGTTTTCTAGATAAAATCCCAATGGATTATTTTTGTTCATAGAGATATATATAGGCTTCAATAGATAGATGCTATTTATAGATATTTTCCGTGGAATCATGACATAGTGTTGTATAACATCATTATGGATGCTATTCTCATTCAATTTATTCCGCATTATTCAGTTTATTGGTTGTATCTTAAAGTCAATATTTTGTCTTGGATGATATATAGAAAAATCCTTTCAATAGTAGCTTAAATTCTATGAAATAATTCTACGCATTCAGTGTCATTTTCTTCGAAAACAGAATTACTGAAATTTATGTATGTTTAAATTATTATCTTTTAGTATACTGGAAATCTATAAGTCATTTTAATGTGATTAACTGATGTGTAATAATTTGAGAACAATAATTTCGGGTAAGTGTTTGATATGCCGAAAATTTTATAAAGAATAAAATTAACTAAATTTTAATCGCTCTAATGTTTAATTAAATATATCTTAATTATTTTTTTCAAGTTGAATTGCGACTAGGTATCAGAAGCAACAATGTCCTCAGGGGTTCTGTAGTGGACCCACGCTCTGGAACCTGGTTGATAATGAAGTGTTATTCCAACAATGGTCTGATCCAAACCTATGCAGATAACATTATTATTGTCCCAGCTTCAAATACAAAAATAGGAATTAAAAACTTAGATAACGAATGTATTCTGCAATTTAATAACTGGACTACGAAAAACAAATTAGGAGTCTCAGAGGAAAACTTGTATATATTGTTATAAAAGTCTTTCTGTGGGTGTCTGGTGTAAACAGTCCAACACGCAGGATAATGGAGAATGAAGATTTATTTAGAAATATGCGGGAAAACACGTACCATAGGTACAGGAAATAATAGTTCTTGCACAGATCAGCAATGTAAACAGACAACAATTCGCAGGCATTAACAGTTCAGCACTTTGATATTTAGGGACACAAACAATCAGCAAATAACTAACAACGACAATAACAGCACTTTCAATAGCGCTCAGCTCACCAGTTTCCTAGCTCGCACTGCATACGAAACTCTAAAGTCATTCCCAATGGATCAACACTACCGCTACCGCTCGGCATCTAATAGCTTACTAGCTCGCACAGCGGATAGAACTCCAAAGACGTTCGCGATCCAAAGCGATCCCAGTCGATCAACATTCCCTCCATCATCTCTAATTATATAGTCTCCCGCGGCAGGCCTTGACGTCACAGGGAATCATCTAATACATTCAAGTGTATCTCCTTTGCTAATAGAGATATCGAGAAGATTCCAGCACCTTTGAGATCCCATATTTCCTCGCCAAATTTTTCGCCAAGGTCAGGGGTACAGACGTAGCTGCTGCCGGTCATCCCATACTTACCCTTGTAAAACTCTCTTCCCAACCTTAAGACTCACATTGCTGACAAGCGACTTTCCATGTTTGTAACAATATGTTACATAGTACGATGGTAACTGGCCAAGACATATTTATTGGAATACATCAAGGATAAAAAGAACTCATGCCATCAAATATCTTGAAGTTTACATAGATGATAAACTGAACTGGAATATTCACCTTTATCATCAGTCTAATAAAGTCATTCAATATCTCCAAAATTTTAATAGGCAGACAAGTCTTGGGGTATTTCCATGAAAAACAGACGCATCTTGTGCAAAACTGTTTTCGAGAGAATGCTCGCACTTTGCTCATCAGTTTGGTGTCTTCATCCAACTGTGTACATGGCAAGGAAACTATCAACCATTCAAAAAAGTTACCTTCTTAATATTTCACGGGCCTGCAGTACGACAGCCATAGCAGCTTCACAAGTTATTCCTGGAATAGAACCGTTACATCTTCAGTTACAGCAAGAAAGTAGAATCATCAATATTTAAAGACTTAATTAACCTTTATCAATGGAAGATTTCCCTCATCCAGATCAAATTGAAGTTAATGTTTCTGGATGGGCATTTCATCCATCGACAAATCTTAAAAAGTCTCAAATTTCGTTGGAAGATGGAAGAAATAGCAACAATTTTATTAACATTTATTCTGGTGGTTCAAAAACTGAATTTGGATTTGGCTGTGCATTCTGCTTCTTAGAAGGTCAAAATATCACTCACTGTTTGTCAGCAAGATTGTCGAATAAAAATACTGTGTTTCAAGCAGAATTAATTTCAATAAGAGAATCAGTTAAATTTGCAAAGAATTTAAATATAGATCAAATCATAAAAATTCATGTGGACAACACAGCAAGCATCCAATCTTACAACGCCAAACAAAATAGCCGTAGAAATTTCAGAAATTCTTCTAAATCATTCCAACATAGAAATTACCTGTATAAAGGCGCATATTGGTTACAAAGGTAATGACGTAGCCAACAGTTTGGCCAAACAAGCAACAGAAAATGGCATTCCATATACAAATATTCAACTCCCAAGATGTTTCATCAAAGGATCCTTAAAATCTCTTATGCTTGACAAATGGTAAAATAATTGCACTGAAGGTTTCAATAGAAGAGATATTTATAATCTAATTACAAGTGTCAAAATGCGTATGGAACCATAGAGAAGAGAGGAAATAATCTTCTTTACTGGACACGGCCCGTTTCCTACTTATCTCCACAGATTTAATTTAATAACTTCAGAGTATTGTAGCTCTGGAGGCATAAGTAAGCTACATTACGCAACTGAATAGCCATTAACAGAATCTTGGCATCTAAGTAAACCTGCACCCTATATTATTCATGTTTGGTTGCGCCAAGATGTTGGTAATGAACAGTCGATAAATAAAATTTACAATATTGTTAGGTTTACACTTGCCAACAGTTAAGTTAACTCTTTGGTCCAGATCCTTAAAAACCAGATCTACCAACTGTTCTCTCCTAATTCATTCTGTCATTGAGTACGAAGTTCAGTAATCAAAAGAAAAAGCCATCAAGAAAGTCTTTCTACAGATACCATGGACTCTTCTACTGATAGAGACTCTTCTAGCTTTACTATAGATATTTCTGCTATTAAGTTTCCTTGTTTTAGTTATTTCATTTATTTCAAAATTTTTCTTTTTCTTTAGGTTACTAAATTGTATTTTTAATTTTTTTTTCCCGGTACGCTTCCATTTCATGTCCATTTAAGCCGATTACAAAGAATCATTATGATTCTAGATATGGGGACATGAAGGAGTGTTATATATATTTGCCATTTTATACCCAACAGCTCCAATTTTAGAGCACCATAAGTTGCACAAACGAATTCTGTTTTATTACTAGCAGAGTATTAAATTAAAAAGGCGTTTCAAATCGTAAAATTTAGGCTTTGTTGCTTCATGAAAACCAAATAAACGAATAAAAAAGGGTAGACAATTATTCTAGAAGAAAACAAATTAAAATATTAGAAAATTCTTTTATTTTCTTTCATATTTTATCCATATTATAATATACATTTCATCATTCTCAATGTATTGCCGTGTGCAAAAGAAAAATAAATAAATAAAAATAAATAACGATTTTTTAATATCTTAATTTAGCAAAATTCAGACAACTGAAGTGTATTGAATAAGAGACTATGAAATTTATTATTGTTTTGCTTCTTAATACATTTTAATTTTCTATACTTTTGTTTTGTTTGAAGCTTATTCATTTATTTACTCAATCTATGTTTTTTTCACTCTAGGACTGTTGTTTCTGTTCGTAAATGTCGTTACTTTGTTTAATGTAAGTCCCGTTTATTAAAATTTTGATTTCAATTGATTTCACACGAACAAACAATCCTTACAGATATTTTGTTATTCAATTATATAAATCCGTCATAAAAAGTTCATTCATTGTAGAATTTATGACGAATTTTCCCACAGAGGCTGCGATTTATTCTAATTGCTATCTCGTAACTTAATGTAAATTTTATTTGCAAGTGTAGAATCCAACTCTTCTTTCTTTATAGAGTGCTTCTATTACTCATCTCTACTAATAATAAAGGAGAAAGTCTGTGTGTAATTTGGCGGTCTACAGAACAGATATTTGAACTTAGAGCTACCACATTTGGTACAGGTATATTTTGAAGGGTGGGAATGTGCACCTACGAGCCATTTTTTAAAATTTTTATTCAATTATCTATTATTTAAAAATTAATCGAATTTTGGCCGTTTTCGGCCATTTTTTCGTGAATAACTTCCGAAATAATTCAAGCTTGAAATTTATTTTTATACCATTTTAAAGTGCGAAGTTTCACCTTTCTGATGATGTCAGTTTCAACTCCTTAGATTATGTCCGCAAATTTTAAAATTCTTTTAAAAATATCATCTATTGCTCGCTAATCGGTGAAGGTCGACAAGTTCACTGAAAGTTGTGCTCTCTTCGCAAGTGAAGAAGAGAGCTGTCCTCCTTTCCCCCTTCTTTGGGATGACACCTAATTATATTTCAAATAAGCTTTAATATTTGCTTGAGTTACAGGTTTATTGCTTTTTTTAAAATATTTAATAATACTTTATTTTATTTTTATTGAAATATGACATTTGAAATTACATTGATTGTAAAATATTTACTTGAAATCAAAATGCATTTCAAACGCTTCAATAATAATAAAGACGAAGAAGAATAATGTTATAAGCAATATTTGAACAAAGGCAGATAATTGCATTCATTTAAATTCTGTCAAAATTAGATTTCATTTAGCTACGGACAAACTTTGAAGTTTGACTTGATGTAACTGAAAATGATCTAATTTTGAATTTCATTTTTGATTTTGGAGCTATTTCATCTAAAAAGGAACTAAAAATTCAAGATTGAAAACTTTTCACTTGTTTTATAGTAGTCATTTGTTGAAATCTTAATTTTTGTCTATCATTTTCAAGGCCAACATTTTATGATCAGAAACTTCAATTGGGAACTAATTAATAGGATAGCTTTAGTTCTAAGTTATTAATGTAAAATATAAAAATAACAACTAATTAAAACAACTTGCTAGTTTCAAATTTTACTGTTATAAATGAATCATTTTAAGAAATAAGTAAGGCAAACAATCGGGTCCCCGTAGGCTGCTAGTAAATAATAATTTCTGGTATTAACAAGGGATTTATTCACAAAAATTATTATTTGAAAGTAATATATTGATTTTGCCGCAAAAATTGGAAATATCTTCTAATAAGCCAAACACACTGGTTGTGCCTATATTATATAGCCTCTTCAGGAAAGGGTAGCTATACATTATAAAGACGCTCCTATTAAAACTTTAACTAGTCTAATCGTCCGAAACTTTGAATTAGTTTTCTTTATCTTATCACCCTGGGAATTTTCATTACTAATTATTTGTGATTTATTCTACTAATGAAGGTCAAATAATGGCATGGGATCTAACCGAATGGTAATGATCTTGTTACAAACTACAGTTGTCTTTCATAGCCAAAGAAAAGTTTGTCTCAGAAGAGCGAAGCAGTTTTAACCAGTCTCATATACGATGATAGTTGTGGAATAATTACTTTAGTCAGGCTGGATCATTCAGTCACTCTTTTCATGAACAGAATATTGTATCTCTGGATGACTGACAGTTCTTAATATAGCCTCTTACGAGATTTTATTTCAGGAATAAATGAGATAATAATACTAATAATCTTTCGGAGGTGTTCTTCCTGAGATGATATTACAATTATTGCAGCCATATTAGAAAATTAGTTCAGCTTAACTGTGTTAACGTCCCATTTTTGAAGCAACACGAGAGATATTTTGGGACGAACCTCGTAATTTTGAACTGTGGTAGCTGGCATCCCCCTCTCAAAACATCCGTACCGCACCAGAGGGGAGGACATTTGGACATTGCTTCTGACCTTTCGCATGGGCTCAATATTTTGAAAACGACTTCGTCTGAGGGATCTTTCAGAACGCGCCTGTTATGGCTCCGGAAATCCACCTTCGCCTCTCCACGTCTCCTGCTTCCAGATTCCCGATTGGTTCCCCACCCACCTCCTGCACCGACCAGACCAAGATCTCTGAAACATTTCCACTCAAGAACATTTTATCTCTCTCCTGCAGCAAGCTACAGTCGACTGTGGTTAGCGGCTCTGACGAGCCGCAGGCACCACGAAGAATATCTTTCGTTCGTTAGAACGCGCCTTTCTCGAGGGGGTAAGAAAATTTCACCACGGGGTTCGAGAAGGGTGGTCAATAGTCATTGTGAGAAACGGTGAGTGGCAAAAGGGGGCGTCTTCTGTTGATATCTGAACATTTACGCCTCTTTTTAAAAGTACACAGGTTGGAGAAGCCGATGAACAGCGAGGGAGAATGACAATGAGCCTCAAAACCTGTGTTAAGCGAAAACACCCCCCGGTCTTCTGGTCATTCATCAAACTGCGCCCTGAAGAGTAAAGGCCCAATTATCCTGTTGTGCCCCCATCTAAACGAACTGACCACATATACGGTGAAAATTCCTTCCCTCACTGGGATACTATGATTTGTCACATGCCCTTCACAAGGGACTGCAGACGCATGTGACAGCGTATGTCACAGCCCACGCGAAAAAGTTAACTTGCAGCAGGCTGCATACACGGCGATTTTCGGTAGAATCGGGTTTCGAACCTGATGCCTTCCTGCCCCGAGGTCGAGATCTTACCTCTAGGCCACCGCGGCCGCAGCATATTCGAAGAAAACTTTAGTGCGGAAAATAACAATTGCAGACTAAAAATTAACTTAATTGTAGAATATTTTCTGTTTTCAAAAGTAAGAGCAACTAATCCTTGTTAGTTCAAATGGTGCATTCGATATTTATCATATAAATTTTTCAAACTTCATGTGAAAGAGTCGCTGAACTTAATAGATGAATGATTTTTCTTTGAAATCACATCACGTTCTGCGCGTCTCTGATACTTTTCGTTCGAAGGATTTTATTCAGGGCTGTTAAATTTTCAATTATATTATCTTCTGAAAATTCAAAATAAAAGTAGTCAAAGAAAAGTGAAAGCGCCTTATGAAGCACTATTGAATCTGTAAGATTAAAGTGTGTTACAACATATGCTTACTGATGCATCTGTTGAATTTGCTATTTGCCAATTTTTATGACATAATATATTTCTACATCACTCTATGTTACACATTTATCCTTTACCGATATATTTTACATAATACGGTGAATCTACTTAATCTTTACTGCTTTATATTCTTAAAACAGTTCTTCTCTTTTTTGCTTTGTTAAGAGGAAAATTATGGAATTAATCTTATTAAGGATACTTGTTATTTCCAAAGTAAGAAAACTATCAAATTAGTGGGTGTCAAATCGAATAACTCTGGCAAAATTGCAATTATAGAAATCTGGGAGGAAAGAAGATTTTTAAAAGAAAAGATAATACGAAACTGCAAAACGTTAATCTTCCTCGAAATAAGCCTATTCCTAACTTGCAAAACTCAAGTAAATGCAAATATCTTGAGTACTTTTCAGAAATTAAATATAACCTTCATTATTATTAGGGTAAAATTCCCATCCCTGTGTTTCGGGTCATTTGCTTTCTTTGTATTCTACACGCATTTCTAGAACATGGTAAATGTTTCGAAAGTAACCAACTTTTTTCCATTTAACGCAGCCAGATCTTAAAATAGAAGAATTTGCCTGCTTACGGGCGAATGAGAGCTTCACTTAATATTTCCGAGGCAATAACTCCCTTTCGGATGCAAAATGATTCGGCGCTGTTTCTTTGTTGGTGCTGCATGACAAGCAGGCCCACCTCTTTTCGAAGCCAGTTATTTCCTCCGGAACAACTCATACATATGCGGAAAGGATACTCGCACCCTTTCTCGTTCGCCGCCCGCTGGTAATTTCACGCACCTCCCAGCACATGAATATTCTATTCGCACTTTCTCCAAGAACCTCTGGATTAAAGACAGTGGGAGCGCTCTCCGACTTCCGTGAGAGCGGCGTGGGGTAAACTTTGAAATGTTTAGGAATGTTTACTGAGGGATGTCAGTAGAATGAGAATTTGCCTTCTAATCCTGTGTTACGCCTATACCTAAAGATCTTTCTCTGCTTCCTTTGTGCCCTTCAAAGCAAACTGAAAAGCGAAGTTGAATTCACTTAACACAAAGGTTAACATATGCTTAGAGATCAGAATTTCAAATGGTTCTTGATATTTTTGTTATGAATGTTGTTATTTAATGACTCAACCATTGGTTAATCCAGGATTTTGTAAGTCAAAATACTTTAAATTTACTCACCTGACAACGAGAATCACAAAGGACACTACAAAACTTTCGATAATTTAATAAAAACACAACGAAAAATCAGGCAAAATATGTTTTCGATCGCGTTAACACTACGAGTGTATTCATTTATTTTTCAATCAATGTTTTAACATAAATATTTAAGGTAATAAGTAATTTTCGTCAATTTTTTTCTTAGAAAAGTTTGAGTCACTTCTGAGCTTTAGAAAAAAATCATTTCATCACATTTGCTTTCCTTATTTTATGAAAAGGTGAACGTTTCACGAAAAAAGTAACTGTTTTTGTGTCTTATACAAAAAGGTTTATCTCTTCAAGATACCTATTGTTCTGATTTCCATATAAAACAGAAAAAATACTTTTAAGGGGAGTTGGAACCCCAAGTCCGTTAACCTTAAACCTGTTACTTCTATGTATCTTTCCTCAAAATGTGTTATATTCATGTTTGAATTTTTTTATACAAGTAAAGTACATCGTTATCATTACATTGAAATGATTTTTTTTTAAAAATTAAAAATTTAATTTTTACAAATTTTTTTGCGTCGAAACAAAAAATGTGAAATTGGCCATTTCGATGTACTTTTTCTCAAAATCTGTTATAGATACATGTTTGAAACTTTTTATACAAGTACATTTTTCTCATTATACTGAAATTAGCATTTTTTTAAAGAAACCTCAAAACTTTATTTTTTACAAATTTTTTATGTCAAATTAAATTTTACTATGTCTATTTAAATATTTTGTAAATTTATAAAAAATAAAAAAACAACCAAAATCTCATTTCAGTATAATGAGAAAGGTGTATTTTAATTCTATAAAAAATTTCAAACATCTATCTATAACAGATTTTGAGAAAAGGTACATCGAAGTGGCCAATTTCACATTTTTTGTTCTGACACAAAAAAATTTGTAAAAAATTAAATTTTTGGATTTAAAAAAAATCATTTTAGTAAAAAGAGAAAAGTTTACTTTACTTGTATAAAAAATTTCAAACATGAATATATAATAGATTTTGATAAAAGGTACATCGAAGTGGCCAATTTATTTAACATATTCGGACTCGGGGTTCCAACTCCCCTTAAATATTCAGAGATTAGAAGTTTATCTTTTCGCGTTTTGTCCTGAATGCGCTTGGAACGACAAATAGCAATTTCTTTTTCTAAATAGGATGTAGGTGGTTGTGTGACAAAATATGATGAATCGTTTCAAGTGAACCGAAAAGAGGATGGAGCAGACGGATAGAGCAAACGCGTCGAGATCCCATCCATCACTCACCATGCTCTTCTTCTGGAACTCTTTTTGCAAAGGTTTCCCAAAGCGATCTCTGTATAAAACCCTCGCCCTCGCATCTTTCGTCCAACTCCTTTGACAGTCACCCACGTCGTACCCTGAGATCGCTATGGATTCTACAGGGATACTTTTCATTTGAAGAGCTAAAAAGAATAAATAAATGTTTATTTTATATACATATATACGGTGTACTGAATAATTCAAAAATGTTTATAAAAGCTCCACTATTTAGTCCTGGATTTCCTTTCCTTTCTAATGTTAACTGAGGAACAAATTTATAAAATAATTTATTTCTCTGAAACTCTTACGGAAATATTTTCTAACTTGATTTAATGAGTTTCAACACAAATACGAGGGTAAGTCATTAAGTAAGTCACAAAAGATTAGAAAAATAATTTACCATGATAATTATTTGGAAATGATTTTATTTTTCAACATAATCTCCACCAGTGTTGATGCACTTACTTTTTATTAGCGCCCCAATTCCAGCTGCATAAAATTCTTTGTGTTGCTGTCTCATCCACAGTAGACGTTCGTATTGAACATCGTCATCATCTGCAAAGTGTTTGCCTTCTAGATGTTGTTTTAGTGGACAAATGAAAAGTCTGGTTGCGGCTAAGTGTGGGCAGTAAGGTGGATGTTGTAGCACTGACCAACCAGACTTTACATCTGTTTGGCCCAGTAAATCAACAGTAATAATCTAATATTCCATTCTTTAAAATCAAATGTTTAAAAGGAAATAAGTTTCAGAACTAACTGGATATATTTGTAATACATTCAATAAGTTTTCGGCCATGAATAAAATTTATGAACAAAATTTTTATGATACTATTGAGATTAATTACTATTACAACCGAGTGTGTCTTCATTAAACGAATAAAAGTGAGACAATTACATTTATAATTATTTACTTAATTAAGACATAGTTACAGACACACACAATCATGAAAACACACAAAACAATTAAAATAAAAAATGATTAAGTAATTGAAGAAAGAAAATGATTAACAGGGGCATTTGACATGAAAAAAGAGCCAACCTCACGAGGCAAGATCCACCGAGTCTCTGCCAGTTTATAGTATTGTCCGATAGGTGGCGTTTGACAGAGAGACGTGTTGAGATGTTGTACGCCTGTATGTCGGCGTTACACTATTATATATAAAAATATTTTCGCTTTATATAAAATATTTTCTAATTTTTGAATAATTCCTGCCAATTGCATTTTTAGGAAAGAAAGTATGCTATAAAACTCTTAGACTAAATTTCGAGATGCACATATAAAACCTACTTAATTGCTGCTTGACAAAAAATTCAACCAACTTGCAATAGTAAATTTTCTCTATAAGGAGAAAATGTGCTTCTTTTTTTATCAGCATTTCATTGAGTTCTGTTACATGAATGTTTTGAACATAATGAAATTGTATTCAGATAACAAAGGCTTGTCTAAATATGCATGCTCATACTTAAGTGATTTATCAGATGTTATATTTCTTGTTAGAAATCCTCTTTGATTTCAAATGAATACCAGTTTGCGAAAGCCGTATTTTTTAAAAACCTTATTAAAGGTCAGACAAGTGTAATCAGTTTTTCTAAACGGTGCTTAAAATGTTTCGTCGCTAATAGCTGCAATCCTTTGTTTCAATATATATATATGTGATAATTTAATTTTTTAACTTTCCTAAATAATCTTAGCGATACCTCATTTTAAATACTTCTACTTTCAACATAATTAACGCACTACAACTTTCTTTTAAAATCACGAGTTTCAAGGGGAATTCCCTATTCTGGGTACTTAAGCGTTCTGCGCATTCTTTTCGGCCCTTTTTCCTTTTTCTCGCCGATATGTAAGCTTTCAACAACAACGCGCCGCTCGGCGTAAACTTCTAAATTCTGGTCATGGAGCTACGTAAAAACTAAGTGCTTTACCTATGAATAATAACGCCTGATGCCTAAATAAAAGATGATCTAAACAAAATTCGTCTCTTCCTTGATGAAAATGGACTGCCTTTCACTTTTTTAAAGCCAGATGTTTCATATATATATATAATTGTAAAAACAATGTAAATATTGAAATAAAGTAAGAAAAAATAATTTAACTAAAGTTTTAAAATATTTGAGCATTATAGGAATGTAAAAGTAATGCCAAGCGCGACATGTAAATAATTATTAAAATCAAAATATTTTTTTTATTAAATAATATACATCTGATTCCTTGTACCTCATTAACAGTGTATTCAAGCGGAAAAAGTAATTATGGCATTTTTTCTAATAATACAAACACAATTAATTTAGCAGAAACATTAATTTGACTATTCATTTTTCGTAAGGAAACACTTTAGACACATTTCTGTTTAATTAATAATATTCTTTTTTGATTGTATTGCATTATAATAATCGTTTTGTGCTGCGGTATAATTTTTATTTATTTTCATATTTAATGACACTAGAATAAATGGAATTTTGAGCTGTTTTATTCTTCTAAGCAAATAAAAGTCTTGGAGATTAAAAAAATCTCATTATTGTAAATTTTCATCACAAAGAAAAGTAACCTAGAGGGAAAAAACATGTTGTTTGAAAATTAAAATACTGTGAATAAATGTAGCATTTAATTATTTTCAGTATAATTTATTGCTTACGAAAATTCATTAAATAATTCTAGCTGAAGTGATTTAAAAAATGTGGTCAGTGTACATGTGGATAAAACAGAAACAATAATATAATATTACTGTCATTGGTGAATCAATGTCATGTTCTGAGTTTACTTTTACCTTAATCTTAGAATTAACTTCTTATTAATACATTTTTGAGCCATTTTATGCATTTTATAACTGATGAATCATTAGATAAAAATTTTCTGATATAAAAGTTGATCGCTGAAAGCGATAGATTAAAATACGATCTATCTACTGTTCATAGAATACTGCTAATTAAACATTAACGAATAACTAACTAATATTATAAGTTGTGAATTTTTCCTGCAAGTTATACAATTAGAAAATATTAATGAATTTATAATGATCATAAAGTTTTGTAGAAAAGGGATTGAAATTAAAATTCAATGCATTTAAAATGCAATATTTTTTTGAATGTCTCATTTTATATTAAAAAAATAACGTTGAAATCGGTTTTGAAAATACTACACAGAAAACAGATATTAATATCATGCAATTAAAATATTTATGCCAGACTAAAACTTCCAGAAGTTCTCAAGTGTGCCCATTTTCAAATTTTTGCACAGTTATTCTTGAAGACTTTATTTAGAAGCTGAATAATCTTAATGTATTACTATAACTACATCACCGCCAGGAGGCGCTGCGAGATTCCTCGAGAAATAATGATAAGAACCATATGACTGAGGAATGACGTGTCAGCGATTACATAGTTATCTATACTTGTAAAAGGCAATGTTTGTGAATTTGCGTGAGTGCAATACCCAGACGAATCTATCGCACTTACAGAAATTTGGCAGACAGGTAGTCGTAATGGTGACTGAATGCATCTTGAAGCCGGAATTTTAAAATTTAATCTAGAAATTTTTTATTTAATGTTTTGTGTTGTTTTGTATAATTTTTTGCACGTCTACGCCTGTAGTATCTTTTCTAATGATCGTTGCAAATCAATCAATGCACCATCTGATAGAACAAACAATTTTCGTTCTAATGAAGTTTGATTTGAGCTTCAAACGTAATTTACTGAATTTTGAGAAATTTTTTTAAAAATAGTCAGTTTTGCCATCGAAATTTTATTTTTATTTTTAAATTTGCTGCATCCGACGTTCTAATAACACTATTATTTTCAATTTTTTGAGCTTATAACTGGAACGATTCTGTCGAATTTAAATAAGAATTGTTAAAATGGCTTTTTCCCTTTTTCAAATGAATTTTTTCCTGGTGAGTTGAAAGATATTCTTCTCTAGCAAGAATTCTCCCGCGGAAGTTCCTCCCGAGCCTTCCTAACATGCATTGTTTCAATTTCATTGGCTGACGGTGCAGAACGCGGGATACGTCATAATCTTGAATTGAATGACTTCGATTATTATTTTCGACAGTATCTTAACATGTTTATGTCTCGCATATTTTGCTTGCTGTATAATAATCATTTTCGCGTTGCAATTTTTTAATATTGTTTCGGATTAACGTACTCTGTATTATTTTTCTACAGTTGAAATGTCATTATTCTGAAGAAAATTAAGTGGGAAGATCAATAATGTGGATCTTCTGTTTTGTTTCAAGAACTTTTTCATGTCATTATGTGTCATTTTTTTCATTTTTTTGAAGTCCTGATTCCACGGGCAACGCCGTGCGCGTACTGCTATACGCGAATATGCCGAAAGAAGCAAAAAGGAAAAATATTGGAATTAAGGTGTAATAGAGAAACAAGTATGGCATTGATGGCGAATGCGTACACGATGAATATTCACAATAGAATTCTACTGACTTCTTTAATACATCCGTAAATATTTTGCTGTAAACAACTACTCATTAAATGTAGTTGTAGTATTGTCTGCTACAAGAAATGTTCCTTTTTTCCTTCTGCGTTTCCTTGGTCCAAGATTGTCCAGTGCCTACGTGCAGGAGGTCAGTTAAAGGTCACTTACTCACCACATTACGAGCGGGGGGGGCTATAAGGTTGCTCTGAAATAGCGCCTGACAACAAGCGTGTCCAATCAGGCGTTGTATTTTCTGTGACGCAAGGCCGGAGTGTGAACAGGGGTTAGATCCCTTCACTTAAAAAAAGGATTATTCGAGAATCGAGACGCGCTGCTGGATGATTTTTTGGAAGAAAGAAAAAAAATGGTGCTGATACTTCGTTCCGGTGTGGACGGTTCGAACTGTGATCTTCTTGCGCAGTTTTTTGCACGAGAAAGAGTCGTGATGCATAGGAATTGACGGAGGAGGAATCCGACCAATTTTGGATATCGCAGGGACCGAACAGATAAGACCTTTTCATTTTATCAATACATTCGTTTACGTATTTCATGGCGGACAACAATTTTTTTGCATCCAATTCTTACCACCTTTCCATAAGAAAAAAAAGAGAGGAGCTTCAGGACTATTTCAAAAAGATTTCTCGGACTTTTTAAGTTTCTAGGTTAATGCAATATGTGTGTGTGTGTTTTTCTCGCGAATGTTGATCAAGGTTTTTAGTTTAAGAAAAGGGGCCCCCCGATAATATCCTAATAATATGTAGTCTAGATATATCTGTTAATGTCAATTATTGATTTTGTGTAACAATATAAATAAATATTTTAGTTCCTTCTTTCAGGAGTAATTTCCTTTGCATTCATGTCTGACGTTGTTAATTCTTCCTTTTTTATATTTATGCGTGTTATCTTTCCTTTGTTTTATTTTTATTTTTAGTAAAAAGGATACTTGAAATATATACGGACAAATTAATTTAGCAAATGCAATTTTTTTAATCTAATGAACTGCAGTTTTATATATTTAAGTGTTTATATATTATATTATATCAAGATAACAATTTATGCTTTTATATAGCAATTTATAAAGTAAACCCCATAACAGTAGTCTATTAATTTGTAGACTGGCTTCTAATGTGTCTGAATTCGCATAATCCACATAGAGTGCATTTTTATCGGCAGTAATTCCTTATTACTGAAAACTACGTATTACAACACTAGTACAGTACAAAGGAAGATATAAGCCCTGCTTATTATTTCAATCGAAAATTTTAATAGTAAATATTATTTAACAGTGAAAGAAACTTCATCTGATTTCTATGTTCCTATTTGCAAACATTAAATTAATGTTAAATACGTTGATGCCACCATAAAACCGTAATAAGTTATATAGAGAAATGATTAAACTCCCGTAGTTTGGAATATTTGCTTCTTGAATTGTCGTTCATTAGTTACAGTTTAAAACTTTTCTTCATGACGATACAATTTAAATGAGATTTTGATAGCAGACCGAAATTAATTTATACCGCTATGAATACACGCCAAATATGTCAACCTAATTTCGCCTGAATGTGAGGAATATCCGCTGAGAAGTTATGCATAATATATACCCGAGTAAAATATGTGAGGAATTTTCTACCGTAATTGCATTTAGGCAATTCTGAATTTTGCATGAAATATGACAAATCTTTGCGAAGACGGTTACAAAGAAATTTCCATGTTTCATTCTCCTGATTCAATTAAGTTGGGATACTTCTTTTTTCGAGCAGGCGTCGTATCATCCAAAGATTTCACGACGCCTCAGGTGTTACTGAATCCATCGTCATTAATTATCTTGAGAGAGAGCGCGGAGACGACCAGAATTTTTATCTTCCATCAAGAAATTAGAGGTAGCCATCGCTACTATGAGCGGAGCATCAATTACTAGAAACTTCGGAAGGGCAATGCTTCGGCATATTTAATAGCTGAGAGTTTTTGAAGAGACAGATATTTCTATGATGATTAATATTATTACGCAAATTGAATTGGCGGAAATTCAGAACCTACGACGGTATTGTCGGAATACTGCATGAAAAATTATCTCTTAATTTTAGAAGGTCTACTTTATAAAAGTCTTTTTATGTTATAAAGAGTTTTTCCCACACTTAAATTGATTGATTATGGATGCATACATTTATTTTAATTAATAATTTCTTAATGGCCGAATCTTTGTTGTTTAGGTTCTTTCTTAGTTAACGATAAAATCATTTGTCAAAAGGGTTTCAGACACTTACTTAATATAAGTTATTTTAATGGAAACTCTCTCTCTCTAGAAGTTTAAGTTTCTTTCAAAATGACTTATATTCACTTCGAATGGTTTGGAAACTCTTTTCTCATCTGTGCCTTAATATAAGTTATTTTAACAAAAACTCTAGAAGTTTAAGTTTCTGTTA
>BGPR01002223.1:62708-83387 GCA_013235015.1 Araneus ventricosus | reverse complement strand
ATGGTTTTGTTTACCAATTATATGCTAAAATATCTAGTGTATAAAAAATGTCGAAGCGTTGCAAACATGAGTTTACATGAAGCAAAAAGCTTAGGTTGGTTACTGCCCAAATGCAAAAATAATGTTTATTCTATTCATAACCAAATGCTTTATTCCAAAGAAAACTGATTGCGAGCCATTTAAAAGAAATGTGTGTGTTCAAAATGATGTCCTTAAATAATTTTTCGTTGTTCTCGTTGAGCAAAGTCCAAACGGCAATTAAACTTTTTCTACCTTTCGTTCAGAATTATTTATGTTCTTAGAATCATGATTGGGATTTAAAAGAACGACATTTTTAATGGCATCCCTAGGCAATGTGTTAAGCAAACGACATCAGGTAAAAGATTCCACCTTTCTCGTATTTTTTTGTATAATATGAGATTATGTCAAAAATAAAAAATGATAAGAGTTCGTGCTTCCTGAATAAAAAATAAGCTCCACTTCCTTTTATTTCACATGTAATTTGCTTTATTGGACTTCCTGAGTTAGTGTTCCATGAATTTAAGCATTGAGGGAAAATCAACACCGTTCCTTTCGAATACGTTGCTCATTTTCGAAATCGTAAAAATAATGGTATTTGATTTCCATTAATGTTTTTATTTCCTTTTTATAAAATAAGATATTCTTTCTCTGAAAAAAATGTTAAGGAGCTCGTACCCAGCAAAATAAATTTAAATATCTAACACAGATGGGATATTTTCCGAATTTTTTTTTTTTTTGTCTTTGAAGGAAATTCAAGTTGAACGGATTTGTAACTGCAGAACGAAACAAAACTTTGCTTAAAAGAATATTTTTCTCTTTCAACTTAACAAAATATTATGTGCCTTTTATTTCATAATGTATAACTTTTTCGCATTTTTTAAAATAATTCTTACTGACATATTTCAGCAAAATTTCAGTTCATAAAAAAATAGATAATTTATTTATGCTAATTTAGATTAGAAGCAAAGTTACAAATCTAATACAGCTGAGACAAATAACTCTTCAGCGAAAATCAGATTCATTTTTTGGAAAACAATTGAATTATATAGTTTATCCTAAACAAAATCTTTCATTCATTCTTATTTTTCATTTGCTTATTTTTTAAATCATTTTGTAAGGAAAAAATCTTTCATTCATTCTTATTTTTAATTTGCTTGTTTTCTAAATAATTTTTCAAGGAAAAAAAATCTTTCATTCATTCTTATTTTTAATTTGCTTATTTTTCAAGGAAAAATTCTTTCATTCATTCTTATTTTTCATTTGCTTATTTTTTAAATCATTTTTCAAGGAAAAAAAATCTTTCATTAATTCTTTTATAAATTGACATTTCGTTTCTCTGCACTATTGTAAGTAAAATCATATTTTCATTTCTTAAAAATTCATTTAAAGATTATTGCAAATGCATAAATTATAAAAGTTTATGAAAAATGTAAATTTTAGATGCAATAATTTCAAAAATCTGACAGATATATTTTTATATAATATACTTTCTAGTTTAACCCGAGAGAACGCGCGTCTCCTAAGCGAACGTTAAAATGTGCGGGGGTCATAGAATGACCCCAAACTGAAATTCAATCCTGCGCTGTTACAAACATGATATTTTTAGTCGGAAAAATGACGCTTTTGGCTTTTAAATATTAAGAATACTCTGCTTGATATAAATCAAATAAACTCCATTATTATCCACTAATAAAACACGGATTTCTAGAGGGTTCTTTTTTCGTTCATGTTTTTCACGTGAAAAGTTTGTTGCTCATTTCTCGATAAATATATTTGTTCACTCTATAATTAACTGTATTGTGTTATCATCGATGAATAACTCCCAACTCTTCACAAAGCATGCCACATCTTTCGCTGGTTATTTTGGTCCAGGAAACCGCGACACAATATTATAGCGGTGAGTACGAATTTTGTTTTCCTCCACTGTACGCCATCTATTGCTGAAAGCCATTCCGAGTTCATCACTATTTCATTCCCAGAGTCTCCATCCTCTTCCAGTTCCGTATAATGTTCGCTGAAATTCTCATGATCTGAAGAATTCAATTCTAAAACATCCTCCTGCCCATTGTCTTCCTTGTCGAAGTCTGAATCTTCATCAGTTTCAACTTCAGCAAGGTAAACGCTGAATTTCTTTTTCGTATGGAGTCGGCATTGTGAGCATCCGGTAAATACTTCAATTCTGAAGGGAAAGCAACGAACTGACCGTATGAGCCACGTGAAGTAATTGGTCTGTGGAACAAACAGAGAGACGCGCGGGGTCAGTCTGTAACCCCAAAAACTGACCAAACGTGTATTAAAGGTAAAAAGTGCCGGAAATACTTTCTAAATACTAAGAAAAGGCAGAGAAGGGGATAAACTCAGCTACTGTTAAGAAAGGAGTAAACAGGTGGCCAGTTTTCTAGGAACCGGAGTTTGCCAAAAGCTTGTGGTCATAAAATGACCCCAGTGCGTCCCCTTGGATTAAGGAAAGGGCAGACCACTAGGAAAGGATTACCTACTAGCAATTCAGTGTGAATTCAGCGAATGTGGAAAAAATGCAGGCACACCAGCGGAATTGGGCCAGGCCAGTTCGAAAGGCAACCATAAAAAACAAATTTTCTCCCTTAGAGCGATGAAAGTAAATAAAAATATTATTTCTAAGTTGCATTTTTTCTTTCTTTTTTGTGATTTGTTATCGATTCAGCGTAGGTATGTTAATTATACGACAATGAATAGTTTATTTTTGCTTTTAAAATTAAAAACATTGCAAGACAGTTATTGCTTTTAAGGCTGGGCATCATAATCATTCCGCGCCAAACAAAGTCAATTGCTCCACATCAAAATCGGTCTTCAAAGTGAAAAACTCAATCAGAATTCGAGCACTGTGGAGCGGAAGGTTGCATATTAACCCTCTGAGCAGTTAGCTATTTTGAGGTACTACCTTTTAAAACTCAAAAATGTGCATTTAAAGTGAACAATTGGATCTTAATTGTATTTAATCAAGTTTCTGATATCTTAAGATTATTTCATCCGTGGTAGTTTAAGAAATTCTACAAATGAATATGATTACCTGCTTTTGAGCGCAATATGAGAAACTGAAAAATACGTGTGAAAAGCTTAGAGGTTTAAACCAGTTTAGATTTCCATCTCTCCATTTGGACTGCCGAGCCATGTATCAACAACGGAGGGAGTTAGTACTGTGTATGTGTGAGAAAAGTAGCTTGAGGGAGAGAGGAAATTTGAGAAGGCTTGGGCTGAGAATTGGAGTGTGGATGGATTCGCGTTGCGTGGAGCGGTCCGGAATGACCTGCCTAAATGGATGGGCTAAAAAATAGAATGGCGTGATGTGAAGTGGTCATGAATGATTGCTTAAGCATGTAAAATCATTATAGTATCTACTGAATCTGGCGACAGAAAATGGTTCTAAAAAATCTTTTAAATATGCCTGCTAACGCAAACAAAACCGCACGGTTTAAAATTTAGTTAATATTAAATTAGGACTTGGGAAACTGAAAGAGATCTTTAAGATTTCTAGTTGCATATACAGTGAGCTTTCTGACCTCTGAAACGTTGCCAAAAAATGTATCGATGTTTCTTTAAAATTTGTGTGTTTTTTCTATTTCTTCTTGGAATATAAAATTTTAAATGTGTTCTATTGAATCGTCGCACATACTGTAAGGAGCTTAACATCCTATATTTGTGTTTCAATGTTTATTTGTCTTTTGTTTCCTGTTTTACTATTAGATGATTTTTGAGGAACTTTTTGTCACTTCCTTTGTCGATGAAATCGTATATCGATGAAAAATTGGAAACGGCGCTGAAGATGTTCATATTTACCACTAGTATGATATATTGTCTCTATATTGATGAACCTTGTAACATGACATGGATATTAATCTTACTGAATTTTAAACGTTTCATTACTTTAGGAAAGCTCAAAGGTGGAAGTCTCCATTTTGGACTTGAACATTTAATTTTTGTACTTTAAAAGCATCATAGGATGTTCATTTACCAAAACAGCAAGCAAGTTGGTGAAATTTCTGCTTAGAAAATAGGAACAATGAAGCACAAGGGATAAATTTAATTAGCGCTTTTGTTCAAGGAACATCTGTTTTTTCTTCGTTACATATAAATTCAGATTCTTCAAAATCTTCTGATGTTTCGGATATACCTTGACATTTTTAGATTGCCTTGCAATAAGTTAATTTATTGAAGAACGTGAATCATAGTTTTATTTTATTCTTCATTTTCGTTTCGCTGAATTCCTTTTCTGTTTTCAGAATAATTTCTGTAATTTGACTTCACTGAATTTCTATTGCTGAGCTGAAAGAGAAAACGAATTTTTGTGCCTACCAGATTCCTCATCAACAGATGTAAGGAATTTGATTCTTTGGACAAAAGAAGACTTTATTTTTTCAAAAATGAGTTAAATTTCTAAATATTCATTCAAGGACGAGAATTAAATCTATAAATAGAAGGATGCAATTGTGATGATTATGAAATCGTATTAAGATACAATTCTGGGAAAATGTCTGTTAAGCGAATAGAAACCGAGCATATTTTTAGACGATCTGTTTTAATCTTAAATAACACTTTTCAAAAATTACGCAACATTATTGGAATAAGGGCTTAAAATAGGAAATTCATTTACGCAAGCTGAATATTCAGTATAGGATTTATTTCCATTCCAAAGTAAAGTACTTTGATTTTATTTCACCAATTTTCTTCAGAAATAAGGTCAGAGACCTGCTGTATTTCTGCTATTTATTAACATTTGCGTTGGGATATCTATGACATTTCACCATTTATTTCTGAAGTACGAATCTTGCAAGAAAAAAAGTACCCTTCGATGTTCGCACATCTGTCTCTATATATATATATAATAAAAATTTGTTAAGAGTTTCAGATATCTAGAATCATATTTATAGCCAGCGTTATAATAAAAGTTATTGAAAATTTTAGATATGATCTGCTGATTTCTTCTAAATATTTTTTATTAGAATGCTGGTCGCGAAAGAAAAGATTCAGTGCATTAGTGTGTGGGTGAGGATAGGCTTTCGCAGAGCATCTAGGCGCAGAAAAATTGTTTTCCTCTTTCAGAACAAACTTCAGCAATTATTCTGTTTCTCGGATATTCTGTGCTCATCGGGGGAAAGAAATAAAAATAAAAAATAAATATTAACACTCCAAAACTTAAAAACAAACTAGAAATTTCATGAAATAAGAAAATAAATATTCAAAAAAGGTTTTTTTTATTAACGTTCCTTGAAATGAGACATATAAACTGTACTTATTCAGAGAACTGTGTTGCTGTGCTATTGTAAATTCCCATTCATTAAATCACTACTGTATATTTTAGCTAGTGCATCCTTTTCATTTATCTACCTCGCTGCCAAAGAACCCTCTTTAGCTTCCCCCTTGTCCCTCTGGTGGCCCCGCGTGTACACGGATGAGAAATAGCCTGAGAAGTAAGCGGGTTCTCGCTTCCCCTAGAGGGTACAATAATGGCTTTGGCTTGTCCTCTGCTGGTGATAGAGCGTGCTTCCTTCCGGAGGGGTCGGGCCGTGCCCGTTGATGGCCGTTAGGACTCCGACCTCAGCACTCGAGCTATTGCAGCGACTTCACTCAGATACATCGGACGGACAATGCTCCAGACCGAGGTGATATTGATAAGTATTAGCGCCCCCTTGCGTTTCCGACCCCGTGTCCCATTGCAAAAATGATTTGTTTCTATATGCTTGACATTTCTTTAAAGTTTTTAAACCGCCTATCTTGATACAATGAATATGAATAGAAAAAGCATTAATACTGTAAATAGTTTAACATTTTGTTGACCTTTATTTCATAGGATTCTTTTGAGTTTTTAAAATATGTCGCAATCGTTCTTGAAGTAGGGTAGACCGGGACATGTTGGGCCATTTTTTTCTTCTTAGAATTAAAATTAATTATTAGTGAAGAATTATTAGTGAAAATAAATATTAGTGAACCTTTAGAAATAATTAGCCATAGTAAAATTTGAATATATTAACTATCAGTATTAATTTAAAACCTCAAACTCACACAAAGTCGCTTGGCCCAACCTGCCCCGACTGCGGGGTAAGTTGAACCACTACTAACATGAAGCGACTACCCCAAAAATTATTCTATATTATTATACTTTTTTAATTTAAGTAACGTAGTTGTTTTATTATGCACATGATATGTATTATAATACAAATTTGGTGTATTTCTACTCAATAGAAAGTTAGATACAACTTTTATGGTCATCGTCAAATAGTTTTGTGTCATTATAATCAAAATTGAGCCGCATGGCTTTTCATAACAAGAATCTTGCATGATAAATCTGGCTCAATTCCATCCCATATTTCCCATATTTCTACAAAGCACATCCTGATAAATCCTATGTAGCAGCTCGGCACAACGTGCCCATGCGAAATGGCCCAACTAGCCCCATAATGCCATTTTTGTACCTCGAGTGTAGAGATTAATCTTAAACCATTTTGATAAGCAAACAAGCCCTAAAGTAACAACAGTATCTTTCTGAGTAATATTTGTAAAAATAAAAATTATAATTTATAAGCAAAGAAAAAAACGAGTATTCATAAGTGAGGAAATTTACTCAGCTTAGCAAAAATTAGAAAATTCTGGCTGGTTCTTTAATGAACGCTACTCCTTCAATGACGCTGATGTGGAAGAAGGAAGGCGTGATAGTACACACTTGTCTGGAATGACAGCGTTAAATACCGAAAAGTATTAAAGATATCTCGATTGGCCCAACGTGCCCCTATGGTCAACAAGCCCCAGTTTACCCTGCACTTAAATTCCTGAGCTAATGGCTATTGGAGAAATCGCAGCAATGGATTTCTTTATATAATTTTCCTTCTAAAAATTGCAATTTATAGAATTTTAGAAAACATGTATGCGGATTATTATAAGATGTTTTTGAAAATTTAATTCCTATAAGTGTTTTTATATTTGAAATAAAACTATCTAAAGTACTCATTGAAAGTTTTTATACTTAGAAAGGAAATAGAAAGCCCAGCTAGAAAAATATAACTTGATTTGGCATTTTTATGGAGGGATGTAGCATTAAAGCATTTTTACATTGAAGAACTGCACTATATTTAAAAATTTTACCCAAATAAGTGTAACTCGATGAAGTAAAACAAAAGTACGTTTTTATTCACTATATGCTTTTTTCACCTCCCAGAGAATATGCTTACTCTAAAAAATGATTTTCTTTTAATCTCATACTAAATCGGAACACTAGAGACTGAAAACAAGATCAAGGTCAAAATCGCATGTCAAAAAGAATGAATTTCTTCCGTTTATTCTCAGATTTTCTGATAAAAAGTTTATAAAGATAAGTAAACCTCATTATTGTGGAAACGGATTGACTTTAAAAATACATATATTCGATGGCATTTATTTTTACATAACAACAGATATTTCTTTTGTAAAAGATTAAAATTAAACTAGAATAAACTGTCCTCACTTAGAGAATTTTTATATACTTTGTGTTAAGCGGAAGATGCAAATAATATATTTTTCTTGTTAAGCGTTTGCACCATTTGTAATTACAAGTTGTTACAAAGGTAACAAGCATTCGAAGTGGATTTAACCTTTTAATTTAATTAAACAGAAAATTTTACCTAAACACTTGAATTCGTATAATATATAATGGAAAGCTATGTGGTTATTCAATTCAGCTCTTAGTTTTAAAACTAATTATGAAAAGTGAATCGTTTAAGGAATATATGGGATTCCAAGTAAAATATACAAACTGTTAGAACTCCAGAAAATCAAACAAGTTAAGATCACATAGGAAAGTATGGCAGGTAAGGACAAGAGGATGGGTGGTAGGGCGCTGTATTTGCATTTTAGCGATAGTCATTTAAGGTAAGTGCCTAGCCTAAAATCGACGTTTTTATGAAAATTTTCGAAATTTTTTTTATTACTTTGTATTAAAGCCCATACATTTAGGATTCCAAAAATGGTTTACTTTAGTTTCTTCGATATTTAGAAGCAAAGTTATTGCCTAAATTATGAACCAGAAGTGAAATTTTCGAAACCGAAACTAAGCTATAGAAATGCAAAAAACACATCTAAACAGCTATTTCTTTACTCTTAGACAATGTGAATGTACAAGTTACTTTTTAAATATAGAATTAAGTTTTATTTACTTTCTTATTATTGTTCTAAGCGTATCTGGCAACTGTTTCTCTAGTTGCGGGATATTTTACCTAAAGAAAATTTCGCTCACTCCAAACACTGTTATTAGATAGTAAAATAGCAGTTTAATTATTCAATTCAGGCGATATAAGGCTGATGACTGTATTTAACCATCTTAAAGTCAAACTTGAACCAGAAATTATTAAAAAAACTGCATAGAAATTGATATTGAGAGAATTAAGAAATCGAAGCGACAAGTCGAACCAAAAACAAAATTATCAAGAAAAAAATTTAAAGTTAATTTTTAATTAATTTTGAATGAAATTTAAGTCAAAGAAGGCTTAACTTACAAATACTGTGAATTTTACGTTGTTAAAATATGTATATAATTTTTTGTGCGACTTTAAAATCTTCATTTGCGTTTTCTGAAAAATAGCCATTTTCATTTTTTTGGATTACGAAAAATCTCATTTCTTAAAAAGTTTCTAAGATATTCAAATAAAATTTAATCACAGTGTTCTATACATCTCTAGGTATGTTATGAACCTCAAATATAGCTTAAAGTGCATAATTATTTATTTTAGAGCTGTTTTTATTTGAAAAAGTGATAGTTTTTTTTTTTTTTTGTAAAAAGCTGTTGCGTACACAAACTTTGGTTTATCTCAGTAACTTTGAGAGGTACTCTAAATATTCTGCTTCATAACACAGGTAAATGTATACCAAATATATTATTGAAAGAAAAAGGGAAATACATGCATTAGAATTTGTTATAGGAAGTTTGGCGTAAACGTCAATTTTTACTAAATTTTGACCAAAAATGGTCAAACTTTGGAAAATAAAAAATTTGTTCATTTAAATGGCATTTGAATTAACAGTTTTATACACCATTATAACTGAAAACATAAGTGTTGAATAAAAATTTCCTTTTTTCAAAAAAAGTGCTCCGAAGGTAGGCACATACCTTAAAATTCTGGGTGCGTAAAGAGAGTTTGGAACAGTTTATGAAAGTTAAAGCGTCGGATGCCGATTTTGGGACACAAGCTCCGCCGCTGTTGTAAATGTTGGTGAAAGTTCGGGTAGTTTTGAAAGAGTTGACCAATCCATTCGTAACCTTGGTGAAGCATGCATCTCATAAATAAGAATGGTAAGCACTTATAGAAGTTGTTGTGAAACTGCAACTGCGATTGCACATACTGTTCAAGTGTAAAGTATCAGTAAATAAAGAGTTTTCGCCCGTTCTGGCTTGCCATTTTTTCATCTTCATGTATCATGTGTCTCAGAGGTTCTCAACATGTGGTGCGGGTACCCCTGGAGGTACGCGAAAATAACGCTGGTGATGGAGGGAAACATAAAAAATAAGGAATAAAAATGAAAAATTAGTTATAGAATTGTCTTACTCCAAGGTCTTGTGGAAAAATAAAGTTGTGCAAGTCTGGAATCCTACTCTCAATCTACGAAGAGAACATTTTTGCCCTATGCATATACTAGTAGTTCTGTGAACAGTAGACCTCGCTCCCCTCTCCAAATAAAAACAAATCTCAGATTTTCTCTTCATCGAATTTTTTAAAAAGCTTAGCAAGTGTTATTCACTATGAAGACAGCATTGTTTCTTGGGACACCGGACATCATAATTTGACTCTCCAGGGGACACACTAGTGTACAAAAGTTTAGCACAATTCTTAAGGTGCGACAAATTTGGAGTTAATATGGATAGAATGGTTTGCAATCTGCTGAATTAGCAAAACATCTCTAGCTCTCTTACTTCGCTTATCTTCAGGCGGCATATCGAAATATTTTGAAAAAGATGGCACCAAAAAATCACACAGAAAACTCAATCCTTAAATTAGTTGTTTTAAAAAATCATCGAGGAAATTTTGCTATTAAATAGGCATCAAATTAAAATATTTTTTCCAACTCACTTCTTTAGAACTAAGAAGATGGGGCTCAAAATAACTTGCCGATAAATATTAAAATTTGGCGAAGAAATATATATAAGTTTAAAGTTGTCGTTGCTATGAATATCAAACGATTTATAAGGCAGGCGAAATTATCTTGGCGAGAAGCGTCTGATAATTCCATCTAGGCTTAACAATTAGAAGCGAATACTTAAAGTTCTTTAAATTGGTTACTGGGCCATATAAGGTATAAAAGAAATGGTTTAGATGGTTAATGAGTTTAAATATAAATTTAGAGCTTAAAGGTCGCCAAAGATTATAAAAATAGGTAACATTTACTTATCGAAATGCGGATAAACATACATAACGATAAGCGAACTATGTTTATTTACAACTCTAATGACATATTCTTAATGTTCGGTTGCCATTCACTCTTTTATTACCAATTAATATAATAATTGTATATAATTAAAGTAATTATTTTATTACCCAATTAAAATAAGAAGAAATAAAACGTATACATCGTTCTCTATTGCTTCAAGAAATATTTCTGCCAAATTTGAAGGAAATCGAACATCGCATCTGGTTGTAATCGCGTAACAAACAAACTTACAGACAGACAGACAAAGTACCAAATGTTGGACTTAAATCGTAGACCTCGCTCGCTTTGTTCGGTCAGTTAAGAACAAATCACAATAAACTTGACGCTGCTCCAAATATGAGAATATATATTTATTCATTTGAATCTAATTTTACGAAACTCAGATCATGAAACAAACTCGAGGATTGCTTGAAGTTATTTTCCACTTGAATAGTTGATTATCACCTCAAGTAATTGTTAGCTTTTATCGTAAGTTAATGCTAAATTATTTCGTTGCTGTTTTCATTTGTTTTGGCGCTGAACTAATATTATTATAAGAAATGGAGTGAAATATGAAATCAAAAATAAGTCCAACAAATGTTATTGAGTTCATTCGAAATGCTTGACACTTAAACTACCATAATACCTTAACATAATTAATAATAACTTCTTTTCCTGTAAGGGTGGATGTTTAGAGGAGGGATATGGCAATAGGGGGTTACTCAAACATAAAAAGACGAATCAAAGGGTACGTGAGAATAAAATCATGAGAAGTACTATTCTAGTTCATGCGGGTTGTGTTTCCGGTCATACATTCCTAGGTGGTTCATACTTGGGCTTTCTGCCTCCCATACCAGTTTTTATAATGAATTTTGAATCAACATGTATAAGATTTCGTACATAAGAATAGTTAATGAATAAAATCTATGAAGACAAATATTAAGCTTCATAAAATGTGAACTAATTCTAGATTAAATGTTTTATGGCGCATTTTTCTAAAATATAAAATAAAAAAGTTTTTTTTTCAGAGATTGAGTGCAAAATAATGTAATTTATTAAGTTCTATCTCCGTTATTAACCTAATATCCAAACGTTTCTGACATAATCCAGCGACATCGTTGTAATTAGTCTAATTGGATTAAAGTAGTTTATTCGGTATGGAATCCCGTTTGTATCCAGTATCCAGTCCAGTATATCCGTTGGTATTTAGAGCTTCACATCCCAACGAAAAGCACAGCCATAACTCAAGAGATACACGAAATGAGCATTTACCATGTGAAAATATTTCAGTAGACAATGAGTCAATCCATTTTTGAATAGTACTTGTTAATAAAGGACTATTGCATTTCTCATTCAATATTAAATTTTGAGAAGATAGATGAGATTTATCAAAATGTCAATCTGTATTCTTCATTAATTATACTTTCGGAGGCATTGTGATAACTCTATCTGTCAATTAGCCATTACATTTTAAATCCACCAGCGATACCGATGCTATCAGCGTAACTTTGATTAATCATTATTAATACATTCTACGCTAAATGCACGAAATAATCTTTTAAGCCCGGTTATTTGAAATTTAGTAATGATCGTGTAATACAAAATTAGATCAATGTCCTAATATTACTTTATATATTCATTATTTTTACAAATTCTTCAAATATATTATATCCTTCTTACAAATATGTCGACAAAATGAAACTAAGGAAAATGTTTATGTTTCAGAAATGTAACTAAAACCAATTTGCATGTAATTTTCCTTTCTTCCTGAAACTTAGATTAAATTAAATAAAACAATTTGGACCCTCCAAAATGCCAATTCTTCACGACAGAGCTTCTGAAAGCGACCCATTTACCTGTTAGGGGATCTTTTATAAAAGCATCACCATATTCTAAAGCAGATTCTTGAAAATCGCTGAAATCAATTTTCCCCAATTCCACCTGTTAAAAAGGCATGGTTTTTTTAGTTACGTTCCTACAATGTGCAGTTTTCATACCTGCAGGAACCAGTTATCTAACTCCAGTTCCTTGAAACCAACTGGGAGTTATTCAATTTTAATGATTATTAAAATCAATTCATCCATATCTGAAGCTAGTTAATAAGTGTGGGATGAATGAAATTAATGAAAAAAAGCAGATAAATCGAATTTTAGTACGACATAGCTTAGAAGATAAAAACTATTTCAACTACTTCAGGAAAAGCCAACACAAAGCCTAAGAAAACCTTTCAAACATATTTGAAGTAGATAAAAGTTTAAAAAGTTGGTTGGCTAATTTGGAGGGGTAAAAAAATTTTAAATGAATAATAATAGCAAATTTAAAATGAAATGGTTAATATGCTAACTCCGAAATTTCTCGAAAATCTGGAACTGTAGATGACATTATTTTTTTATTACTTAATTAATGAGATTTTAAGACATATTTCCTCTGAAATGCTGATAATTTAATATGTTAAACCTAACATTTTGATGCAACAAGACATAAATGCAATCGGTTGACTTTTTTTTTAATAATTCAATGCCACGAATGTTTTGTTTGAAGTATGTCCTATACACTCCAGCGCTTTTTTACAAGACAACTAAAACTAGAATGATTTAAATCAGATAATTCATTTATAAGCTTATAAGCGCATAGTATGTTTACGTATCTGAAAATGTATGAAATGCGATTTGATAGAATTTATTATTAACAGATAAAGGGAATTCAATGTTATGTTTTGACAATTGCATTTCGAACCAGTAAATCAATAATATTATGATGTGAATAACTCTGTCTCATTTAGAAACACAATAAATATGAAATTGACTTCTTAAGAGGGTGGGGACCAGAGTGGCAGAATTTTTTATTGACCTGGTGTTCTTTATGCCGATAATTTAGAAAATGGGCGTTACTGTAAATGTCAGTGCATAAATCTTCACTAATAATTTTGGAATTCATATTGTTACAAACATGTAATTTCGCTTCGTTGCCTTGTTAGTCTTATGGTTGGGAAGACAGATTTACAGGGATTACTATAGGATGGAAACAATTAACCCCCAACCTTGGGCGAGAAACTTGTGTACTTACGTATTAACGCCACCGAGGCTACAGATTCGGCGGTTTTTAAGTGCCGCCAAATTTGGCGGTTTTGTACTTACGTATTAACGCCAATTTGGCGGTTTTTAAGTGCCGCCAACACCACCGCAGCTACAGATTTGGCGGTTTTTAAGTGCCGCCAATTTGGCGGTTTTTGTACTTATGTATTAAGGCCAATTTGACGGTTTTTAAGTGCCGCCAATTTGGCGGCTTTTGTACTTACGTATTAACGCCAATTTGACTGTTTTTAAGTGCCGCCAATTTGGCGGTTTTTGTAAACAAGATTGCTCCTTATTGGCGCATTACCGCCAATCTGTAGCCTCGGTGGCGTTAATACGTAAGTACCGAAACTTGCCACCATTTTGGCAAACTGGAGACAAAATGATAGTTCCAAAAAATAAAAGTTCTGAAAATAAAAGGTCCATACACAAAAAAATACAAAATACAAAAATATAATGATGCACAAAAAATACAGAAATACAACATACAAGCTTGCAATTAAGTAAGCCTTCAGATTCTTCATCGCAAATGTCCCTCTATCTCTATTAGGAATGAAGTTATGCAGATTCTCTTGGAATTTTTCATGTGACGTCACTTCCTGTTGGAAAGGCTATAAATACCGAATTACAAACGAGTGAAGAAAATCTCTTTGGAGTCTTATTCTTACTGCGAGTTGATCCTGCTGTTAGACCTTGACCTCTTTTGTTCGTCCTATTGTTGTTATTATTAGTGATTGGCTCTCTGCTTGTATTGTTAATTTGTGCAAGTGCTGTTTATCTTGTTTCTTGCGCTTCGTGCCTTTCCAGAATATTCGTGCATAAAGCGTTATTCTCCACTATCCTTCGTGTTGGTCTGCTTTCACCTTACACACTCCTGGAAATATTATCTAGATGAATTTCACTGCATCATTGCAACGCAATATATGAAACCTCTATTATTTAGTTGAGGTTATAAGAAACATTTCTCATTACATTAAGGAAGGAATTTTTAAAAAATTGAAACCTTAACACTCATTTATCTGTTGTATTTCAAGAGTGGCATAAGAAAGCCCTTAGATTCTACATTTATTACCATAAGCAGATTATTATATCAAGTAATCATTCATCTCATATTAGATGCTTGAAGATAGTTGTTCATTTTTTTCTCTACTTGTGAGCCCTGATCTACATTCAAATAAGGAATTTGTTTCTGCTCGATATTATATATGTCTGGGTTTTTTTTAAAATTTTGTTGCTTAAGGTAATTTGGCCTGCAGTTCCAAATAAATTGTAGTAAATGCTCAATGTATGAGGGAAACGGATAACTCAATATTTTGAAAATCATGTAATGCAATTTCAAATGACGAACACGAAGATGAAAATGAAAATTCTCTAAATAAAATTCTAATTCTCTAATATAATTCTTCTCTAATAAAACTAATTTATTGATTTAGGTTTTTAATTATATACAGGTTCCAAATTATCCGAAATTTATTGTGAAAGGTACTTTTAGTCTTTATATTTGTCCAATTATGATGACGACACATGAAATGAAATGTTTTCGAATATGCTTGGTTTTAGCACTTGCATTTCTTAACTCCGCAATACGTGAAATTCCATGCTTTCATAAACACCTCTTAACTTTAATTTTTTAAAGTGAATTTTTAAATTTAATATCATGTGACCTGATGAAATTTTTAGATGTTTGGCTAAATGTTTTTTTATAAACATTAGATTTTTCCTATTTAATGGGTGCTATTTAATTCTTGACTTCTGCAACATAAATTTTCTGTGTTTAGTTTTAGTGTTATCAGATTTATCAAAGATACATCGTAGCGTAGCTAAGGCCTTGTTCCATTAGATCTTTCTATAATAAAGAGCAAAAAAAGGAACACGAGCATTTCAGGAAGTAACATCTGCTTAAAAAATGATGTTTCAAACTGACTGATGTCTATAAAAAATATCAACTAAATTTTCAAGGAGTAAATTTTGATCTATGTATTTTTAATCAGTGTCATATCTTCACAGATAAATTATTAGAAATCTCTACAGTAGTTGAGCTAATAATAATATCAGAAAATAATTAGAATCAATGTTTATTCCGAAAAATTATTTTATGTTATGATCAATAAAATCAGAGATATTTTTAGTAAATTAAGTGAAATAAAAATCTTAAAAATAAGTTCAAAATCTGTGTTAAACTATCTAGTTATTAAATATTTTGAAAAATACAAGCCATAAAAATTTTAGTTGAATTATGTTAGAAGTATATTCATTCGCCTTCATTTATAAGTAACTTAATCTTCATTTCTCTTCTCTAACAATGCATTGCATTTATTATAAAATGATTTAATTCTTTCAAGGAAGTACTGCAAAAGAATTAATATCGCCATAAAAGCGTGTGTTTATATAGAGGAAAAAATAATTATGCCCTCTAAGTCTATTGTGATGAAAAACGTGAAATGAAAAGGAGTCTACTTTTAGTATAATTTATTAAAAGGAGTTTAGGGAAGTCTAATTTTAGAAAAAGAACATAAAATAAATTTTCTTAAAGAAAGAATGAAAGTTTTCATTAAAAAGATATTTTAATAATGTCTTTTAAGATACATATATTACTGTTTGAAAGAAAGACAATTTAGGGAAAAAAGTAAAACATTAATCCTTTCTTCAATATTATTTAACTTAGATTAAAATACTTTCATATAAAGAATAAATTAGGAAGAAAAATATTTTTTTTAAAGGAAGATTAATATTTTCTTCTTGTGAATCGACTGCTGACAGTCTTTATAATGAACGCTTAGATAAATTTCTCTAGACAAGAAATCAAGTATTGAAGGACTAAAAAATGAAACTTACATTCCGTATCTATATATCTATTAAAGTAAATGCATTTAATCGGTTATTATCACGTTCTTTATTAATTATAATCGAATATTATTAATACTACACGGATTTTTAATCGGTATTATGAATAAAAAGAAATGGCGGGGGAGGCTGTCTTTTTCAAACAGCCACTGATGTTAAAGGCGTAGGAGTACTTTACTCGCGTGACTCTTTTGTTTGTCGAAGCTTCTAGGATTCTCATTATATTCATATTTTTAATTTTTTTGTAACTTCTATTGTTACCCTTTATATCTAAAATAAGACATTGGTTATGTTTTTAACATATGTAGTTACCGTTATATAGAGCATCTCCCATACAACGTTTTCCGTGGCGTTTTGGCGTGTGAATCAAAATCCTTCCTGAGACCCCAATGGGAGGAACGTAGTCCCAGGTTAAAGCTGATTTAAAAAATTGGGTAATAATACCGAATATTACCATTATAATAGCAGACTATTATTCGGTCTAACCTGAATTTTAACTTTAACTGTGGCATATATATTCCATCTTTCTACATATGATGGTCTCTGACCAGCTATATTCTCCTAACGGAATTCAGGTAAATGTAATGCCTAAAAAATGGAATTCTAAAGAATGGAAAAATTTCGAAAGTTCACTCTGCAGTTTCTAATTGCAGAAAATGCATGGTCAAGGTGTCCAGTGACATTAAATAAAAAAAGTTGTCTTCCCACTCCACTCTCCATTTTTGAGAGAAATCGCAAAATCGCTACTTCACTGTACATCCTCTATGGGGAAAATCTTTGACTCCCCAGTCTTAACGACTGGGCCGATTTCGTCAATTTTTTGGCATATTCACTTTTCTATTTTTCAAGCGTAGCTAACCAATAAGAATATCTCACATTTATTGTGAAAGTTAATTAATAATTTTTTTTATAATTTTGAGTTTATAACTTTGTTCAGATTTCGTGAAATGCTAAAATTTCACAGTTGCACATTTTTTGATTAACATTATTTTTTTACTTTATTTTATACTAAATTTATCTATCATCACTTCAATAAAATAATTATTAATCATTATTTTATTGAAGCAAAATTAAACTGAGTTAAATTATGATTAAAACAAACTGAAACATCTTGTGTTTATAAGAATGTCCACCAGTGTATTACTATACGAATACAATGATCAGGGATCCCTGTGACACCAGCAAATATGCGGAGAACACTTAACACTGGTACAATTGAGGAACGACATCGATAATTATCGTGAAAACGCAAGTGGTGTGATCTTGTGGCTAATTTAAATGATCAGTTAATGCTTTGATGCAAATGAAAGATCATTAAATATAGCCCCTAAAACTGAATGTGAATGTGCTTGAACCCGCATTATTCATCAAATGATGCTACGTTTACACATGTTGGTTTTATATTTGCTGAACACTTTTGCATCAGTTGCAGATTAGAAACGCAGATATATGTATCTCAGAACTACGAGTCACATCATGTTATCTTTTCAGGAGAGTTTAAAAGCTGAAAATAATATTTTTTTAACCGGGAGTATTTACTATTGCTACGAATATGGAAAGTCGCTTCCCAGCAATGTTAGTCTTATGGTTGGGAAGAGAGTTTTACAGAGGTAAATATGGTATGACTAGCATCAGCCAGGCCTCGACTCCTGACCTTGGCAACCATTTTGGCGAATTAGCGACAAATTTGGCGACCTTGGAGACAAAGCGATGATTCCAGAAGATGCGACCCTTTTCTCGATATCTCTATTAGAAAAGAAAATATACTTGAATGTACCAGGAAACTCCACGTGACGTCTCGGCCTGTCGGGGAGTGTATATAAGGGCCGGTCTTGGATCAGTGAGCAGTGTGTGTTGATCGACTGGAACAACTTTGGAGTTTCGTCTGCAGGGCGAGCTAGGAAGCTGGTGAGCTGAGCGCTATTGAACGTGCTCTTATTATCGTTATTAGTGATTTGCCGACTGTTTGTGTTGCTAAATCTCAAAGTTCTGAACTGTTATTACCTGTGAATTATTTACGTTGCTAATCAGTACAAGATCTATTGTTTCCTGCTACCTGTGCTACGTGTTTTCCTGCATATTCTTGAATAAACCTTCGTTCTCCATTATCCTGCGAGTTGGACTGTTTACATCATACAGCGACAGAACGATTTTTGTAACACTATCTTATAGTCTTAGTTATTATAAAAGGGGAATTTTTAATGAACTTACGTTCTTATGAGTTAATACAAAGTCAGATACTACACACACAACCGTAACAACCTTAAAATCATCATTTTTGAACTTACGCTCATCTGGTACTAAGGTACAGATTGCTTGAAATCTACTTATTGCAAAACCTAAACAAGATTTGCAATTAATATTTCTGAGAAATCATTTAAAGCAGTATCAAATAATTCCTCTGATATCTCTGCTGTTCTTCGTAAGCATTAAATACATGTTAAACTATAAGATAAAATATTGTAAGCCCCAAATCGCAATTTTAAGTCGAATTGCTTATAGCTGAATCCCATCATATTTTTCATGAATACAACTTTTTCAGTTAATTTTACTTATATATAAGAAACCTGAAAACATAAGTATTTATTTATTAAAGCACTTTACAAGTATTATAATTAGTTCTTCTCCCTAGCAATATTTCACGTAGTATCTTTGAATTATCTGCATATTAAAACACTCGAAAATGAAAATCTTAATTATTAAAGCACGCCGGAAAATTTATGATTAAATAATAGAGTTTCTAAATCCTCTTACAGAGATAAAAAAAGATTTAAATAACTTTATTGTATGTAAACTGGAAATTATTGTTAAATTTGCTCATAAAGCAGCCTTAATATAGGATTCGATTAGAGTTAATAAAAGCATTAATGATATCATGGAGCTCGAAAATCTAGCTTCTTGAGCTCCTATTTACTATTTGCTGTTTAAGAATTCTCCCGGCAATGATAAAATTTCAATAAAACATTGATAACGGTCGGAAGTTGATTTATTATATAGCAAAGAATACTGGCGAAATATGTCAAACAAATTTCGTCCAAATGAGAAGGTATTCGCGGAGAAGTTAGACATAATTTAAAATCCAATTAATAAGTTAGACAGTTCGCATCATAATTGCATTTAAATAAGTCTGAATGTTTCATAAAATGTGCTAAATCTTTCCTAAGGCAGATACAAATACATTTAAATGCTTCATTCGCCTGATTCAATTAAGCTTCATAAATTCTTTTTCCAGCAGATATCTACATCATTTAATGACTTCACGACACCTCAGGTGTTGCTAGAACCATCATCATAAATTATCTTTATAGAGAACATGGAGTCTGGAGTTAGAGAAACATGGGTAGCTGTGGCCACTACGAGCGAAGTATGAATTGCAAAAAACTTTGGGAGGCCTATGCTACGACACATTGAAGAGCTGGCAGTTTTTTAAGAGACTAATATTTCTATGATGAATAATATTACTACTCAAAATTGAATTGTCTGAAATGCGATTGCAATTAAGTGCGGTGTCGGAATAACGTTTGAAGAATTAACTCATAATATGAGGAATTTTAGTTTATAAAAGATTTTTATGCAAAAATCTTTTTTATTGTTAAATTGATTAATTGTGGATGTATGCGATTTATTTTAATTACAGGGTGTTTACAAAAGAATACTTCAGTGTTGAAGGACTATATCTCCAACAAGCAAGCGCAACAATCTATGAAAAGTAGTGAATGAGAAGTTCATTACTTCTTTACTTGTCAAAAAGTCTTTGAGAGAGTTCTTTATTTGGCGATACATACCTTACAGGCATAAATATGCCTTCTTATTCCTCATTCAAAGACTTTTATGAAAAAAAACATTTAATTGTTAAATTGATTAATTGTGGATGTATGCGATTTATTTTAATTACAGGGTGTTTACAAAAGAATACTTCAGTGTTGAAGGGCTATATCTCCAACAAGCAAGCGCAACAATCTATGAAAAGTAATGAATGAGAAGTTCATAACTTCTTTACTTGGCGAAAAGTCTTTGAGAGAGTTCTTCATTTGGCGATACATACCTTACAGGCATACATATGCCTTCTCATTCCTCATTCAAAGACTTTTATGAAAAAAAAAACATTTAATTGTTAAATTGATTAATTGTGGATGTATGCGATTTATTTTAATTACAGGGTGTTTACAAAAGAATACTTCAGTGTTGAAGGGCTATATCTCCAACAGGCAAACGCAACAATCTATGAAAAGTAGTGAATGAGAAGTTCATAACTTCTTTACTTGGCGAAAAGTCATTGAGAGAGATCTTTATTTTGCGATACATACCTTACGGGCATACATATGCCTTCTCA
>BGPR01002223.1:0-62698 GCA_013235015.1 Araneus ventricosus | reverse complement strand
CTTTGAGAGAGATCTTTATTTTGCGATACATACCTTACGGGCATACATATGCCTTCTCAATCCTCATTCAAAGATTTTTATGAAAAAAAAATTTAATCGTTAAATTGATTAATTGTGGATGTATGCGATTTATTTTAATTACAGGGTGTTTACAAAAGAATACTTCAGTGTTGAAGGGCTATATCTCCAACAAGCAAGCGCAACAATCTATGAAAAGTAGTGAATGAGAAGTTCATAACTTCTTTACTTAACGAAAAGTCTTTAAGAGAGATCTTTATTTGGCGATGCACACCTTACGTGCATACATATGCCTTCTCAATCTTCATTCAACTAGAAGAATCGTTTCTGAAGAAGAAATAAAAGCTACAATAAAGAAAAGACAGAAAACGGATATTTAAAAAAGGATTATTTAGTTCATTCTCACTTAGGAAAATTACAGAAGAATGTGAAATATGAGTTCAAGTTTTAGAATAAAAAATATACTCAATCTTTCCATAATTCTACTTTATACCTGTTCTAATCTCCAAAGTATTCTTTTTTACATATACTTTTTTGAGATATATTTAATGTGAATTTTAATTATTGAAAAAGAGGAACTCCATCAATGGTTTTCGTGCGCTTTTTTAAAAGAATCCCATTTATTCCACAAATAATTGGAAGATTATATAAAAAAATTCTACAAATAAATGGATTTAGAACTGAAATGACTGAACGAAACGGAAGCTGCAAAATCGTTCAATTTGCTAATCTAAACGATTAAATGGCATTAAATTTCAACTGCGAGAAACAACCCAGAATTCAAATAAATTACCCTTCAGATAACATTTGATTTATTATCCCATTACTCGAAACAAATTAATGACGTTATCTGATCAATTTATTTCATTTATTTGCAAACATATACCTCTAATGGGTTATTTTTCCTTCCCATTTGCTCAATCCATTAATTGAGGTAAGGGGTTTTCTCGTGAGGCGGCGATGAAAGTTACCTCCCAGGAATGCATTTATCCTGATCCCCCGACGGGACCTGACATCCGAAATAAGCGATGGGTGTGATAGAGCAAGCAAAGGATGAGGGATAGCCGGGAGTAGTCTATTTTCGTAAGCATAATCCTTCCCAGATCCATTTCTTTGCGGATGAGTTGTAGGTAGCTTTGCGCGAAGCCTGTATAATTAAGGCCAGGTCGCATTGCACCGGAGATGAAAATGAATTAGGTTTTGACACCCGAGTAATCTCCTTAGGTCTCTGCGTCTGTGCCGGGAACTGGAAAAGTTGATTAAAGGTAAAAGGGTAGATGCTTTCGGCTCCGAAAATGGATCAAGACTGTTGATCCTGATCCATTTGCTTTCAATAAAATGATTCCATTTATGGAAAGTTCCCAGTAAATACTGCTTCATATGATTTGTTTGTATATGCCGGCTGTATATCTTAGCATTTTGTAATGTCGAAGTTTTTGTCTTGATGGAATTTATTATTTTTTCAATAACAATTTAAAATACGAGTGAGTGAATGAGCTTGGGTTTTATGGCGGTAGATCCATGCTGAGCAATTTAAAATACGAATCATTACTCTTCTGATACATTATTTAAAGGTAATTAACAAAGCTTAAAATTATAATCATACCAAATCTTTGATGTCATTGTAATTTTAATGCACTTGTATAAGTGACGAGGTAGAATTTTTTATTAAATGAAAAAATGGTGTACATAAGTAAATTATATGTATTATTGTTCAACAAGAAGAGAAAATATCTTGTACTAATCCAAATACAAATCTATTTTCTTTCTGAGTCGACGGCTAAAGAAAAAGCATTGAACAGCATTGGTTATTTCCCCCTTCTCGCAAGATCAATATGAAATTTCAAATTGAATTACTAAAAATTCAATCAGTGTTATGTGTTCAAATGTTACTATAAATAGGAGAATATTTACTCCAACTCTTTTCAATCTTCAAATATTTTTAAAATTCAAATATTTTTAGAATGATGTATAGCGGCTTCTAAATTTTCAGATCCTGGAAATTTCTACACTATATCATTTAAACGTGCAACAAAAATTTAAAATGCCTTATCTTCAAACACAATGTGACGCAATTTATACTATTAATTTTTATTCATTTTCAAACTATTCCTGGGCAACAAATTCTTCAGCATTCTGAGGATTATTTTAACTAACGATTTTAACTTAATATGTCTGGGTAGATCTTAAATGTCATTTTATTCCTTGTTTGAAAAAGATTTTCTGGTTAAAAATTACTTCTCTAATAGCGAAGACCAGCCAATTAATTTGTTTCTAACGGCTTAACTGCTGTGCTGGTGAATTGAATTATGGTGTTTTGAAACTTATAGGCTAAAATTACACGTTGTTATTCTATACAAAAATGACCGGTAATCTATAAACATCTCAATTGCCCTACTTACTCTTAACCCGGGAGGACGCGCGGGGTCATTTTATGACCCCAAGCCCACGGATAACTCAAATTTCTAGAAAACTACCCACGTGTTCATTCCTTTTTTATCAGTAGCTTAGTTAATCACTTCTTCTGCCTTTTCTGAGTAATTAGAAAGTATTTCCGAAATTTTTCGTCTCCTTACACGTTTAGTCAGTTACTGGGGTTATTGAATGACCCCGCGCGTCTTTCTGTTTGTTCCACAGACCAGTTCTCAAACGTAGCCGATACGGTCGGCTCGTTATTTTCTTCGCCGAATTGAAGTATTTAACTGTTTCTCACAATGCTGACTCTATAAGAAAAAGAAATGAGCGTTTACGTAAACTTCTTGCTAAAGTTGAAACTGATGAAGATCCAGACTTTGACAATGAAGACAATAGACGTGAGGATGTTTTAGAAGAGAAATTTTCAGATCACGAAAGTTTTTGCGAACATGATACGGAATCGGAAGAGGACGGAGACTCTGAAAATAAAGATGTGAATAACTTGGAATTGTTTTGGGAGGGCATAGAGTGGAGAAAAACAAAATTTAGGAAAAAATATTCGTTGTCATAACCGTACCGCGCTTACCTGGGACAAAAGGACCAGCGAACGATATAACAAGCCCTGTGAAGAGTTGGGAGTTATTCATCAACGATAACATGATACATTTAATTGTAGAGTGAGCAAATATATTTATCTAGAAATGCGTACCAACTTTTCACTTGAAAGAGATGCGCGAAAAATGAACCTCTAGAAATCCGTGCCTTATTAGTGGATAATAATGGAATAGATTTGATTTGTGTTAAGCACCGTATTCTTAAGGTCTAGAAGTCAAAAGCGTTATTTTTACAACTAAAAATATTATGATTTTAACAACACAGGGTTGAATTTTAGTTTAGGGTTATACTACGACCCCCCGCGCGTCTAAGCGTTCGCTAAGGAGTCGAGCGTTCTCTCAGGTTAATTGAATCAATGCGGCAAGACATTCCCAAAACAGAAGAAGGGCGTCTAATTAGATGTTACAGAACACTAAATGTTAGGGGTTAAAAAGACATATTGCATGAAATATAAAATCTTGCAAATATTACAGTATATTATTATTACATATGTATATCTTCTATTATGTTATATTATAATTATATTATTAATATATTATATTATAATTATATTATTAATATATTATATTATAATTATATTATTATTATATTATATTATAATTATATTATTATTATATTATATTATAATTATTATTAAATATGAATTCACTTAAGTAAAAGAAAGATTCAGTGGAGTTTCATCCATTGGGACTACCGAGCTGCTAATTTTTTCCCAAGATATCAAATCTGGCATTTTTGTGTAAAGATGGAAATTTGCAATCAATTTTGTCACTCATTTTATGATGCGCTAGAGTCTTGAAACTTTGCACAATTGTGTTTTCTCGATGACAATAAATTATTTTAATATTTCCAGAGTTTAATTATCAGTTAATCAATTAATATATTTAAAATTTTATTCTTAATCAGTGTCGCCATCTGGTAGTGAGTTTAAAAAATAATATTAAAATTCGGTAATATTTGTAATAAAGAATTATAAATTAATAACTAAGATGTAGAAAATGCTCAAATACAAATTTTTGTAAATATAAAAGTTAAATATTAAATTTAATATAATTAAAATTGTAACGTGCTACTAAAATAAAAAATAATACTTTAATGATAGTGTGTTTTGAAAATCTGTTTTCATTGAATTTATTTTATTAAATATTTATTTTAATATTCCAATTAAACAGCGCTTCCTGTTTTCTATAATTTTAACTACTATTTTTTTATTTATGTGTCTTGTTATGGTTCAACTACAGATAATTATTCTAAATATATAAAAGTCACTATATTCAGATAGGAAAAGAAATAAATTTTGGAGTCTAAGTACTACTATAAGTAATTAAAATGTGTCTAAAACTCTTTTTTTTGTCTAACTCTTTTTTGTGAATTTAGGCAAAATTCTGAGAATGACGTAAGAATAATGCAAGTGGATTAAAGAGTATTTTTAATCTCGAAATTCTATTTTATTCAGTCTAAAATTATCTTGTCTGCTCTTTCAAGAGATTAAAAGCTTATTTTGTCTTCAGAGAGGGAATAATTAATAAGCCAAGGAAAAAAAGAGGATATAAACATAAAATATAAATTCTTTTTCTCAGTATAGTTTTATAATCATTAAGTTAAGTGCTTACTATTAATTTTATCCACTATTAATTTTCAAAAAAAATTAAATTATAATGAGAGATTAAATGCGTAAAGTTGGGACTTAAATATATTTAGAGATGTTTATTGTTTCAAAATTTGTGTTTTTTAAAACATATTCATTAAAAAAGTATAGCGAATAAAAATATATTAAATCGAATTAAGTAGAAAACAGTCTAAGGGATTTCAAGGATGAGCAATTTTAAAGTCTTAATAGGAAATAAATTACATTTTATTAAATGCCATATTCTGCAGAAGTATATCCGGATGTCACTTTTAAAAGAATGTTTTCTAAATCTCCAGTTTTATTTTCAAGGGATTAATAAAAATATAACATTATACTATCTGTGATATTTTAGAAATGTAATTCTTTATTCGATGTGTCTCTGAATTTATCATGCGAAGCGTATAAATAAGTTGCAGTTGTCCAATTCTTCCAACTCCAAAACTTAACAAATAAAGAGTTGGAGAAAGAGTTTCTTGAGAGACCAAATAAAATATTTTTGATTTGAATAATAAATAATTATATGGAGATTATTGAGTAGGAAGAGAGTAGTGTGATAAGAGTAGCAGAATAGTTCGGTTTCAAGTAATCAAAGAGTAAAAAATAGTTTTTGATAAAGTATTCGTGAAACGGATAAACACTGTTAAGTCAAACTACAAGAATAACTCGCTACGATAATGAAATTTTGCTGAATTAAGTAGACAATAATAAATAAATAATTAAAATGTGAATTTAAAGCGTCACTCAGTTCACAATTGAGACACTTCATACTGTATATTTTAATGGATAATAGTATCAAATAACGGTAACACCATGGTGAATATTTTATTATTCTCATATATCCTTTAAAAAAGAACTTTGTTTCTTCTAGATTTCTATTGATTATATATAAGCCATTTAATATATGAGAAATGAATACTGAACAGTATTGCAGCATTTGCTAATGATACAATCATATTTTATATTACAATCTTCTAATTTATAATAGAATTTGAAAGGAGTGCATACTAACATTTCGCAATGTAAACCACAAATATGTGAGATGAACATAGACTATAAGTTCACGAAGCTTGCTATAATATAGCATTTTCGATCAAAATATATGCAATATGCCTTTACGTTATACAATAACCTTTTACAGTATTGCAGTAATGGTTAGCGTTTATCATATTTCCTAAGATACTATGATCCTATTGTGGTAAGTGACGCATATTGGACAATAATTCGCCCCAGAAATTCGTGAATTCTATCCCAATTTTAGAAGCAGCTCAGACAGCGATTCAAGCAGCCTGAGTCTCTCATGTCTGCTGCTAATCAACTCGGCTTGAAGTGGCGCAATTGATGGAAATGATCAAGCGAGTAGACAAGACGGGACACTGCGACATTTGCTGATTCATACCGAAAATCGGGAAGGTTAATTGATCGATAAAATCAGATTTAGATTCCATCACTGATCGTACTATTGGAGATACTTGCAGATATTTTTGTTATTTCATATTATTGACATAATTTATATATGTATAAGAACACTGGTGTATAAAAGTTTAGCACAAATATAAAGGTGCTAAAAATGTGGGGTTAATATGTATACAATGGTTCGCAATCAGTTGCGGAAAGCCGTGAGACATATGGTAATCGGAGCTCACATTTTACAGTGAAAATCTCGTCACGATGGCATTTATAGTCCAGTCAACGAAAGGTTTGAAAAAAAACATTAAATCATATAGTTTTGAAAATTGGTACACATGTTCATGAGGAGCCACTGGTGAACATACTAAAAGTCCCATGTCCTGGGGGATGAGCTAGAGACACAATCTTTGATTTTATAACCCTTTTTCAGTTTTTCTCGAATATCTCGAAAACTATTCAATTTTCAAATTACATGTGATTTAACAAATTAAAGAACGTACGATTCCCTACAAATGCATGTTTTATTTTTCTTCTACTTTAAATAGTTTTTAGACAATTGGTCTCAAAGTGGATGAATTCGTAAAAAATCTTAGTTCGTAGTCCAGGCAACGAAAGCTTTGAAAATAAACATAAAATTATATAGTTTTGAAAATTGGACACAGGTTCGTGAGGAGCTCCTGATGAACATACTAAAAGTCCCCTGTCCAGTCGGCTGAGCTTGCTCTGCCATCTTAGATTCCATCCCCCTTTTTTGTTTTTATTGAATATCTCGAAAACTATCCAGTTTTCAAATTAATTACTTAAAATACCCTACAAATGTGTACTTTTAGTTTTCTTCTAACTTTAATAGTTTCCGAGATAATGAGTCTCAAAGTTTGCTGCCCTCTTGGATTCCATCCACCTTTTTTAGTTTCTCTTGAATATCTCGAAAATTGTTCAATTTTCAAATTGAATGTGGTCAGCAAATTAAATAATGTTTTTAAATTTCTGCTATTAATGAAATCAATGACACGTCTACAAATTGGCGCACTTGAAGGTACTTTAAAAAGTACATTATGTTATCACAGCATATGAAAAATTTCTTCAGAAGCATGAGAACATACAAAAATTCATTTTAGGATATTTGTGATTACCTTAAAATTAAGATACTGAAATTAAACACTAGGGTAAAATTACCTCCAGAACTCGTTATCGGCGAAAGAGTAAAATTCATTTCTGATGAGCGAAAAAATCATTCAAAAAAGATCCTAAGAGAATGTCTAAGAGAGAATTTTTAGGTAAACCTGGAGTTTAGGGTGTATACTTGTTTCTCGCTGAAATTTCTTGGCACAATTTCTTTTACCGTCGTTAAATAGTGTTTCAGATGTGCAGTGAGCTTTTTATTGCTTTCTTCCGTATGCGATGCCTGCGGCATCTCAAAAGGAGAGGTTCAGCAAGCAATGCCTGCGGAATCTCAAGTATGTACCGGGCAATTTTTTTAAATGTAAAGAAATGTCAAGGACTTCGCTTTCAAAAAAGCGGAAACCTCGTAGCTTCGCTTAATCATTGATAAATGAAACACACTGAAAAAACACTGCTGAACCGAAAGGAAATCGAAATGAGAAAAGTAAATTAAAGACTTCACATACCTATTTTAATCGTGTTCTTTCTCCACTGGATAGAGATAGAATAAATCAAAAAATTCCAAAAACAGGAGCGAAGTGCACAGCTGTCAAAACAAATCCGTTCGGAAATTATCTTAACAATGAAAATTCAAAGCGAAGAATGCCAAACGAAGTATTATTCAAATTCGATTAAATCGACCAATTACAATGTAACAAAAAAAGTATAGGGATTATTTTTGAAGGTTTTTATTTCCAAAAGTTATCACACAAATTCAGCGATACTTCTCAATATGTCGATCTTCGGCATAATAGATTTGTCTACAATGCTTCGGCCATGATTTCAAAAATCATTTCCTGGGGGATTTTCTTCACCTCTTCTCTAATAGCCTTTTGAAGGCACCTCAGAGTAGAAACTCTTCTCTTATTCAGTTTGTTTTACAGATGTCCCCATAGGAAATAGTCACATGGTGTAGGGTCAGGACTGTTTGGAATCCATTGTTGTGGCTTCAGGAATTGCACTTGCTAATCCGTGAGGAATTTCTGGGTGACCCTAGATGCATACGATGGGGCAGAATCCTGATGGAAAACAGCATAACCATTTGGGTACAATCTGCAGTAATCTTCCTTAAGAAAGGGCTTTAATATCTTCTGTATGTAATACTCAGAATTTATTTTGGCCCCAGGTTGCACAAATCGTGGTTTGGTAACACCATTGGCGGAAATACTCATCCAAACCATTATGCCTTTCGGATGAGGCACCGTGGTTGACGGAGTCAAGTCTCGCCTGTTCTGGTCACGGATAAAATATTGAACTTTAGATTTAGCATTGTTATCGGATAGATAGATCCAAGCTTCATCAACTTTCGCCATCTGTCCTTAAGGAGAAGCTTGTAGATTGGTCATGAACGTTGCCTCCTAATCTGCACCGATCTCTCATTCAAGTGATGACATTTAGGTTTTTTTCTGGCATTTTTTCTTTATTGTATGTTTTAGTTGATAGCTTACAACTTGCTAGCTCAGGTTAAGAGCCATGCTTGCCTGTGTTAGTGGATCCGGTTTCGATGCCATTTTCTCAAGCCTCTGCAAGTCTGTTTTCTTCAATTTGATTTGCCGTCCATTTTTTATTGGTTTTGAATCATTTTTCGTCGATTCGAGTTTTGAGTTCTTGATGCGGCTGATATGGCTGAGCGAAATCGCAATACCTTTCATTTTAAAATGTTTTTGTATAAGCCCTCGGCTTCATCGAAGTTCTAAAAGTGCTTGTACTTGACCAATTAGCATTTCGACAAATTTATTCAAAGGCATTATTGTGATTTTATCGAACAGTATTGCAATCGAAAGTCTAATAGCGGAGCTTTCGATATGTATGCTACATATGTAACCAGCGGAAGTGGTCCCCCTTAAACTTTCTCGTATACTTTCTAAGTGGAGATTCGTCAAAATCTCGAGTTCGAATTTTTTTGACGATTACAATACTTTCTCTTTGTATACTTCGTATACGAGAATGTAAAACAAAAAACAAACTTGAAATCAAATATCTATGGCCACGTTTCAAAAAAATATTACTTTAAAGCAGGCGCGATAAAATAGGCAATGCAATGAATACTAAAGCGAAAATTCTGCTTTGGAATTGAATTCCCAAGAAAACAATTTATACTAACACAACCGTAACAATTGCAAAAGCGCGTGAATAAAAGATTTGCTGAAATAATGAGATCGGTTTCATTTACAACAATAAGAAAATTGCTAACAATTGATGCTTGAAAAGATTATTTATTGTTGTAAATAAAATTTACAACAATAACAGATTGCTACCAATACGCATGCGCATGAGAATCGGATTAAAAGAAATTGAATATGCAATTTGAACGCCTCTTTTTGACGGATTTGGTCCAAACTTTTATACGGACCTACATTCATAACGATAAAACTGTGTACCAAATTTTATCCACTTAGCTATTCAAGTTTTTGAGTTATAGCGTTCACATGACCGCGGACATGCAAACAGACAGACTTCCCGTTGAGGGATTTTGTCCAAAATTTGATAGAAACCTACAAATTATGTTCAAAGACCACATACCAAATGTCATCCCCGTAGCGCTAATAGTTTTCGAGTTCTCGTGTTCACAGACAGACACATACACAGACAGACATACAGACATAATTCCAAAATTTTGTTTTTCGGACTGAGGGAGGTCTAAAACGTGGAGATCCGTCAAAATCTTGAGTTCAAATTTTTTGACGATTACAATACTTTCTCTTTGTATACTTCGTATACGAGAAAGTAAAAAGGTTTTATAACTTTACTGGTAGATAACTACAAAAGTGATTCCTATAGTTTTTTGTTACTCTGTAAATCTATGAGAACAAACAGGAGGCCAATTGAAACGAGGCTCAATTAAAGGCCAAGTAAAAAGCTCAATGATGGCGCATGACACCGTTAAAAAGATCAGCGCGTATCCAAGACCACACTCCGTCTCTTGGCGGCAAACAAATGGCGATCTTTAAAGGTAAGAAACAAATATGTACCCTAAACTCCAGGTTAACCAATTTTTTCTTCACCTTTTCATGTCTGTGCATCAAAATGGACTACTAAACCTAGAAATTTTTCATGAACATTAAGAAAATTTTCCACTGCACCAGATATGTATTTTTGGTTTGATTCAGATATCATAATTAATAGTAGAAAATTATCTACATTCCTACATTGCCAAATTTTCTGGCTGGATGCCAATAAAAATATTCTTCAAAATATTACCAATTTGTGACTGGATGTTTTCTAGCGAAAACTATCATAGGAAGGAAACGGCATTCATTTTGTAATAAAATTCAAAAACATCTGTTCAATGAATATAATTTGATTGATATATGCGTTTTTTTCTGAAGAAGACAAATTATACATAAATACAAATTTTTAATGTTTTAACTGGGCAGGTTGATAATATGGAGAAAAATAAATTCGAAAACTGAAAATTTATGTCTCCATTAAATGTGGATGTTAATATCCATGTTTAAGAAATATTTTTAAATATGCTTCATTGTTCGTGAAATTTCATAGCAGAGAGAAGAAAATTAAAGTTTAGCTTCAAACATTTGGTTGGTAAATTTTGTCCACAATTTCCGGCAGATCTACACATAGTTTGGTTATAAAGATCGACAAATCTCTTTCATCACTTTAGTTCACTTTGTTTCTGCATTATGAAATCCGCATGGTAATGAAAAACAAATATAACATCTCCTTTTTTTACTATTAAGGGAGATTAAAACTTCAAAAATAATCAAAATCTCAGTATCTACCTTTTTTACGCGTATTACATTTCCTTGCATGATAAATATAAGAGAAAGTGGAATAATAAGTGGTGAAGCCATATCATTATCTAGTTTAATGAATAGTTTCGTTTTAACAGAGGTTACTTTTTACGTGCAAAATCATGTCTTTCGTACAAAGTATATGACTAATAAATAAACACACATTTCAGAATATTAATTTAATCATGTTATTAATAAAGTCGATTAATGGCTTAAGAATTTTGAGGATGGTAAAATCAGGTTTCCTGTGAAGCTAAAAATTTCAAACTATAGAAAATTAGATGTAATTCATTATGAAGTTGCACACTCTTGGGGATGAAATAGATATATGAATTTATCACTATAAATGAATCAAGTTCTGTTTAAATTGACAGTATGTATACTAGATGAATATTTTAAAATTGAGAACTTACATCATCATACAGAGAAGTTTAGAGATTTAAAAGAGTTATTACATTTTTTTTTCTTATTCGGTTCTTAATAACAAATTTATCAAAAACACTCTAATGTTCCATTCAAATTTTAATGAATGTTTTTCAGATAAATTGAATACAGATATACTGAATATGTGCTTGAATTTATTTAAAATGTATATTAAACGACTTGATTAAAACTAGAAACGCCTCATTAATTTCGGACAATAGTATTATTGTTATAAGTTAAAATAATAAAATATTTCCATTGAGAAATAGAAATTGATGTGCAAACAAAAGAAAATATGATTTTTTTTCGATTCTTCCTTTCCATAGAATGTTCTAATTGAAAGAAGTTTGGATAAGCGATTTATTTTGTTTTCTTTTCATCTTCATTATTTCTTCAACAATCAATTCTTTCTCTGTTCAACGTCTTAGCACTCTTCCTAAGCTGTTTAATGCTGAAAAATAACAATTCATTTCATATACATATCGAATTATTTAATAATTATAGAACCAGCAATCGTCATAGAGAATTTTGACCTTATTTATGTTGCAACCGGATTGCTATGCACCGGCAGAAGAGAAATAACTTCAAAGTCACCAACTATATTTTTCTCATTATTATCTGAAAGTTGCAATTCATTTAAAATAATTTTCAGAAGTTGAAATTTTTATTCCATAGTATATCTGTCTCATAGTTTATAATGTATGGTAAGCAAAAATCTTTAATTTCCATTTTTACTTGGTAATTTCCATAGAAACATAACACTGGAGATAAAAATTATGTTTTTTTTTAACTTACAGTATAATTTAAAAAAAATATTGGAAAAAGAGTATTATATTACGTTACGCATTATTATTACATATATTTAATAATTATTAATAAACTTGTCAACTTAAAGTAATGAAATAACTTAAGTATATAATGCTTTTGCTTTTTAACATTTTTTTTCTTTCTTTAACTCCAACTGTCTTCATTACATCTTGTACCTTGTTGATTTAGATTTCCTCCGTCGAAATACCTAAACTTATCCTATTGACATACTGCCTTCTGTCAGAAAAATATATAAAACAGCCTGTTTATATGTATAATCCCAGAAATTATAACTGAATGTAGCAAGAATGCAAAATAATCAAGTATGTGTCTGAATTGCCAAAACAACTGATATAATAGCCATCCAAAGGCAGGATGGGTAACGCACAGCAGTGAAATTAGCGAAAAAGATGGCAGAAAAGGGTTTTTTAAACTTATTTGGTAAAGCAGTAAAACTTAATTATATTGATAGTCTACTATATTGCGCTACTTTTTGTGTACTTTGAGACATGTTGACGACACGCAAGCTGTCAATGGACTTCCGTAAATTTCAGATTTTTTTTTTCAAAGTTGCAAGTGTTTCTACATTCGTATCAAAGTTTTATATATTTTATTTTTGTTCGGTTTCATCTAGTGGCTTGTTTTCGATATGAAAGTTAGTAAATAAAGTACTTGCGAACTTTTTATCCCATATTACTAGGAAAGAAATAGTTCTTTAAAATGAAAACATGTTTTTTAAATACAAAAAAAAAATTATGTTTTCTTATAGAATCATTGGTGGAAAAAGTGTAGGATTCCAAGGAATTTTGGCATTATAAATAGTTTTAAATGAAGCAAAAAAGCATTTTAAAGCAAAAAAGCATTTTAAAACAAAAGAGCATTTTAAAGCAAAAAAAAAAAATTAAAGCATTTTAAATAAAGCAATAGCACAAAAATTCGTTTTGAAAAGAGACCTATTAATATAAATTAGTAGTTCTCTTTTTAAAACGAATTTTTTTGCTGACTTATGGCATTAGTTATAAATTTTTCTATGTCTGTTCTTTTAAGGAAAACTTCGGTTGCATCACGATCAATTATTCGACGACATTTTATAAAATAACACCTTCTAAGAAGAAAACTGTTAAAAGCAAACATTTTCCTTCTAAATTTTGCGTCGTTCTATGCACTTATAGGGAACTACTAGACTCCGAAAACCAATTCTGATAACCAATCAAATTGAAAAAAATATTTTTTTAAATATGTATCCTTAAAATGTTTCATTAAAAGCTTTTGAAAACAGCAATGAACGAATTATAGGAAGGGAAACTGATGAATAGAGAGAGAGAGGAAGCGAGACAAAACAGATACAGAAAGAGTCTAATGCATGTCGCTCAATTAAAATGGAGAATAAAGAGACACACTTAAATGTCAAAACTACATGCAATATCGGAAGACAAAGCCTTACCACTAGTGATTGATTGCAATTTTTTTAAATCATACGCGAAGAAATTTTAAAGAACAAATAGAAGAGAAGGAAAAAAAGATTTCCATGCAAAGCGAAAAATTATGTACTACGAGAATTCACAACACACAGTGTGTAGAATCGTGTTTCTTCAGAGATCAAGAATATTATAAACAGAGTTTAAAATATTAAGAATTAGTTCTAAAAGACAAATTATTCTACCTAAATATATAATGTTCAAAAAATTGGTAATTTAAGCATTATAACCAAATTTATACATGATTTCAACCATCAACAAACAGAGTACTAACATTCAACAGATTTGGATACAAAGATTGTAACTTATGAATGCTATGTACCAATACCTTTTATTGAAAGTGTTGTATTTATAAACGATAATTATAAAATAAAAAGGTCTGATACACATCCACACACAAATAATCTGTAAGAATATTTTAATTTTGGATATAAGAGTACAACTCTGCATACTAAAACATAGGCAGATCGTTTTGTTCTGACCGCCGGCAGCTGTTTTTGTATAATCTCGAACCCAAACGGTGCATAAGGTCCATTTCACTGATCATGACACCTAGAACCCAAAACCAATCCTCGTTCAAAACACATACATGTATAGACCTTTCGTCATGTTATCTTCCGAACACGATGACTAGAGTAATTTTAATGAGATTTTAATCAAAAAGGGATATATGTTTTAGGGGTGGTGGAAATCTCGGCCGAGTCTGTAGATGAGCTATCCAGCTCAAAGGGAGTGGAAATGGTGGGGGTTGAAATTTTCATGTCGCCATAACTTCGTTACGATTGAAGATGGGACGAATTGTGGGAAACGGTGGGGGTTGAAATTTTCATTCCCCCATAACTTCGTTGCGATTGAAGATGGGACGAATTGTGGGAAACGGTGGGGGTTGAAATTTTCATTCCCCTATAATTTCGTTACGATTGAAGATAGGAAGCAAACTCAAATTAGGCGAAACTCAAATTAGGCCTTATCATGACAAACAACTTTTGTGCTACAAGTTTTTTATAGCTACAATTGCTTCGAGTTTATGGGATTTAAAATGATTTTCCACACCCCTTTTAACTTAAACTGCCTCTTAACTTATTCATGCTAAATCTTATTGGGAAGCTCTCATACTTCGCCTCACTTCCACTCTCTTTCATTCTTGTAGTTCTAATTCTCATGAAAATAGAGGAAGAACTGTTCTTTCCCTTATATCTCTAGATAAAAGGAATCTACCTTTGTCTGCCGGCTTTTCGACGGGGATTTTTTTTGTTTATTTCAAAGTGAAAGATAAAACATAATGCAATCCATTTAACACAAATGCTGACAAATAGTTACAATTCAGGACTTCAGATATTGTCGTGTTAATACTCTGATTCCTAAGACTATCGAAACTCAGGGTCCTCAGGATACTGGAATGTCCGAGTTCCTCTTTCAAAAATAAGAGGAATTTCCTACACCTCAAAAGCAGCTTTCACAAAAGAGACTCTGCTTAGCTGATGATAGGAGGATTTATTACAAGAAAATGTGGTTGGCTGAAATGAGATTACTAAGAAAATCGCCCTGTCCCCCCAAACCCGCATGGGTGAGCCACTTTAACGAAAAAAGCAAGACCTGGGTATTTAATCAATCGCACTGAACGAAAAGGGTGGAAATTTTGCTAGTATGTTTGGCGCGATTCTGACGCCCGTCTTTATTTTATTGAACGGGCGTATAGGGCTTTTGAATATTGAAACAGTTCAAGTAAGCCTTTCTTTCATATCACCGCAATTTTTAGCTGGCAAGACTTCAGTATATTACTGAACAGATTTAGGGAAAATATGGAAAGGCATTGCATAATGCCTTTCAAATCACCAATGCTCCTTTGGACTGAAGTAAGAAATTTTCTTTAAGAAATTCTTTTTCTCTTCATGCACATTGAAAATATCAAAATATTCGTAAAACAACAATTTTTGCTGAAGCACCAGTTCGGTTTAAACCAAGTGTTTTTTCTAATTGTGAGCCAGGATTCCGTTATGGCATGCACCAATTTTGAAATTGCAAAAGCAATTGCCACGCTTGCTTCTACCTTATGCTTCGACATTAATAAGTAAAAAATAATTGACAGTATCTTTATTCGGAGTATGCCATATTTTATTTTAAATTACTTAAGTCATGATGATTATTTTATTTTCTTACATTCGCTTCACAAAAGAATTTTTTTGTAGGGATCGCACATTCCACCCCTCTTTTTTTTAGTCATAATGACATCGCTAGTTGGAAAAATTTAAGGTATGTGACTACCCTAAATTCCTCGTTTTACAGAAAATTTTCGAAATTTGTTTTATTTGTTTATTTTGTAGTCCATACATTTAGGTATCTAAAAATGCTTTATTTTTGTTTCTGCTATAATTACAAATAAAGTTATAGCATAAATAATAACCGGAAGTGGCAATTAAAAGAGCCTTAAAAATACAAACAATTAGTTTGAACAACTATATTTCAATTCTCAAGCAATATATTGTCTAAAAACATAGATTTAAGCTTCCATTTCTTATTTTTATTGTTTTATTGGTTTTTGGCGACGCTTTTTTAAAAAAATACAACACAACAGTAATTACAACAATAAAAATTACTTTTTGGCGCTCAAATTGCTGTTTTACAATTTAATTCAATTTATTTTGAACTGTTACCTGTTCTCATGTGTTTTGAAATGTAAATTTATCCATAGATGCTTAAAAATTACATGAAAATTGACAAAAAGCTAATTCAGATATCGAGACGCCACTAACTATCTACTATACAAAAGTATTCAGAAAAAATCTGAAAAGCTGAAAGAACACAAAAGTCGTTTAAAATCAAGTAAAAGAGGGTTTGACTTGTAAATATGGCGAGTTTTAAGATTCTAAGATGTGTACAAAATTTTTTGTACTCTATGAAAATCTTTAAAAGCGTTTTCTGAGAAATTGGAATTTTCGATATTTTTCTACGCAGCAAACATAATTTTGGAAAATGTTTTTAAGATATTAAAATGAAATTTGGCCAAAATGTTTTATTTGTTTCTAGCTATGTTATGAACTAGAATCTAAGCTCTCTGCCTATATTTATTTATTTTATTGACTTTTTAGTGAGAAAAATCGATGATTTTTTTAAAAAAAATCGAGTTTGTTCGCAAAGTTTGGAATATCTCCAGCACCTTTCGAGGTATTAAAAATATCCTAGTTCATAACACAGATAAGCATGTTAGCTATATACTGTGGAAATATTGATGAAATATATTCAATACAACTTCTTATAGGAGGTTTGGCGTAAGTACAAATTTTCACTAAAATTTTGCTAAAAATTGCCTATAATTTGAAAGTGAATGAAATTTCCAATGAAATTGCATTGGAATTCTCAGTTTTATAACTCATTTTAATTAAAAACATGAATGTTTCATTAAAAATTTGAAAAAAAATGCTCCGAAGGTAGTCACATACCTTAAGAATCCTCTGCAGATCAGGGCTTCTTAAAATTCGGATGTAAGTGGAGATAAAAAGAAAAATTATGAGATCATGAATTTCATGTTCGAAAGATAGAGCAGTTCAAGGCATCAATTAACTTAATTTTTCTTTGGTCATCATAATTTGTTTCCTCTTTTTGATTTGTTTCCCGACTTTGGGAGAGCGACAAAAGTTTACAGACGGCAATAGTGTTCCAGATGAAAAAGGCTTAAAAGCCTTGGTCATGAAACAGATTAAGAAAATGTCTAGAATGAAAACCATTTACTTTCATGCGTTTGGAATATTAAGAAATTCTCAATTAATGAAGAGATTCATGGACAATTAAACAGTTATTACACTACTAGAAAATTACCCTTCACGGTATGACGGGTGCAAATCCCCTACCCATTCGAGAGATTTCCCATCAAATTTGACGTGCTTAAATAGATATATATGCGAGAGAAATGTTTAACATTGATTGAAAACAAATAAGATAAGCATGTGTTTTATGACAGGAAATATTCTTTTTATTTACATACTAGGGGGCTCTGCCCCCTGCTCACTGAAGCTCGCCAACCCCCAGGAGGATTGCGCTGCAATCCTCCGGGGTGTGCTACGCAAACCCTGCTCGCTTAGCACTAGCTACAATGAAGACACTGGGTATCCTATATATAGCTCAGTTGTTATAAAATCCTTATATATATATATAACACCCCCTGCTCGCTCCGCTCACCAACACCCAAGAATCACGTTGTGATTCTTTCGAGATCACTATATGATACCAGCTCGCTTGGCGTACAGTTATCCGTCTCTGCTACATCTTTGTTTCGTTGGGTATTCGTAATATCGTTTGCTGTTATGACAAATTTAAAATTTTGTCACCAGTTTTCATGTCAGTCGGATTCAAATCAGTTTTCTAGTTTGTGACATATGCAGCTTCTTGTCTTTTTAATTTGTATCAATTTCTGAACGAACTGGAGTCGTACTGGTCTACAATATCGAGAAGACGGTCATGGATAATCCACAATACAGTATGCGGTTGTTCATCTCGATTCCGCAAAAAATTAACTTACTGGAACTAGAATTCAAATTGTTTTGAGGAACAGTCAAAATCTCATTTACTAATCAAAACATTTTATTAATAGTGTCCTCGAAGGATAGAAAATCCTCTTATAGAGATTTAATCAGACGCTTTACAGTTAGTTCTTGTAAAGCCACTTGAGTTAAAGCTTCAGTTACAGAAATATTTTTAGCACAATTCATCTTTTTAGCTTTTACTATGACATAAAAATTAGAGCGCTAAGTGGAACTGTCTTCAAGAGAACTAGTCCATATATTGTATTGTTTTTCATGTGTTGTACCTTGTTAAGAGAATTTTTTGGGGAATTGTTCATAATAAATGGTATGCCAGATGTTTGTTTACATTTCATTTCTGATAAGCTTATATTAAAATTTTGTCCTCAAATGTTAAAGAATTGTTTTATTGACAGAGTCTGTATTGAATCACTGATCAACTTCATAAACATATTTATACTGCATGATCTGTTTTGTATTCTTGGTATCTACTATTTTTAACTTACAATTTACCTACTATTTGAAACTTGTAAAAACTGTTTGTTTATATATATATAAAGTATGTTTTCAATAAGAAGATATTTAAATGTTTATTTTATGCAAAATTTATTTCTGATAATAATAGATTTTCTGAAATCGAGATGATAATAATAGTATTTGATGGAAATTACTGATATTTTTATTATATAAGTATGAAAACTAATAAAAATTTAGTTACATATGTTGTTTTTCAGCATGAATTAACATAAATATTCACTGTAAAGTTACATATAAATTTTATTATGATGAAGCAAATCTGTTTTCTGTGAATGAACATAACTGCATTTTCTGAATGCCTTATGTTCACCATAAAAATGGATGTGTATCCATTTCTGAACCTGCTTTGGACATTTGAAGGTACATTGTGGAGACAGAAGACAGACCTTTGGCTTAAATCTGGCCAACAAGATTATCTTTTTCATCTGTGACTTCATGTATTTGATTGCACTACAGTTGTAATTGTTTTTCTTGAAGTGGCATGATATACAATTCAAGAAACACAAGCATCTTTGTTTAACTTTTTGATATTGTGTTTAAATTATTTTATAGTACTTTTTTTATAACTCCTTTAATGTTTAATAATTAATGATCTTTCCTAAATGTGTACTTAGTTTATTAAATTATATTGGATTTGTGTACCTGAGAAAACTTGAAGAGATTATTTGGTTTAAGAAAAAACTAGTGAAATTTGAAGTCCCTGGGTTACATTATTGCCTTCATCTGACAATTTAAAAACTCTATTTTTGGGTTAGTATTCTTTATTTTTAACATAAAATGTTATACATATGCATTCAAAATATTTTTATTTCATCATATCAGTTTATGAGCTTGCTACTGTACAAATGTAGAAGCAACTTTGAGATTCCTATAGATGACTATAAATTTCTTCTAATGCTAACTGTTAAAAAAAATGTAAAATATTTTGTGTTAATTTTCAGTTTGTAATCTTTTCCCATTGTAGTTTGAGAAAGTATATGAAGCGTTGAAGATATAATTATTACAAATATTATTATTTTGAGGAACCATAATCAGTTTGGTTAGCTGAAAAATCCATTTTAACGTGTTACAATTTTAAATTATATCATTTACAATTTTTTTTGCATAGTGAATGTTGTTTTTGTTTAAGTATTTTTTGCATTTAACTGCTTTTTATTGTGTTTATTTGAAACATTTTACATATTCACTATATAACAGTGTTACCCAACGTGAGCAAAATAATATAGAAAAATGTTCATTAAAATAATTTCGCACTTGAATTTCAATTCTCCATCATATTTTTTGAAAATTCACTTACTATGTTTCTCAACAATATCCTAGTAATTTCTTTCTAAAACCAATCATTTAAGTTTCTTCAGTGAACAATTCAATTTTTGTATTTTTAGTAATGGTTTCATAATTTGCATTTTAAGAAATCTACTATTTAAAAATTGAATTGATGCAAATGTAAATCCTATTCTAATCACATTTTCAATTGACTTTATAAATTTTTATCTATTTATTCAGAAGAGTGTAGTTGTCTCAGAAAACTTTTTATAGCATTTATTAATAGCTATTAAGTTTAAAAAAAGTGAGAAAATATTATATAAATAAATATCAATGTAAATCTTTTCTCTTATTTTCACATTGAAGGTATATAGTTTTATTTGAAAATTAGCTAGCAAGAAGGAAATTTACTTTGTTAGCATTTACATTTTATTTTATAATCTGTTACAAAATACATCGAGTAACTAGATTTCAATGTATTGTATAGTCATGCAATAAAAACAAAAAAAGTTAATCTATAATTAGATTTCAGTGATTCAGAAATCAAGATAATTTTAAAACATGTGCTAACAATTATTTTTAGTGTTAAATAATTACAATACAATCGAAAAGTTATACATAATTTAGAATACACTAAATTTCAATAAGATCGTTAGCTGAAGAATTATTCTAATTAATATTTTTTAGAATTAACATGTAAAACATTAATACTTTTATTCAATTTAGGAAAAAGTTCAAAGAATTGCATCAAATACTCTTTCTACATATATATACCGCCTTCTCTGTGATGTAAACAAGGCCATCCAGTGTCATGTGATGACGAGTACATGGAAATAGCATATGACAGTATATTTTCTATTATAATTTCCATAGTATATTTTCGTCTCACCATCTTTGATGAACCAAATACACAAAACATTCAATTACAGCAGAAAGAAAGTTTTGAAAGCTAGCTGTCTGTTTCATTATATTTTTTTAAGTGAACAGAAAAGTAAAAGTTGCTTAATTTTTACATGAAGGCTTGCCATTTCTCATCAGTTCCATTCTCCATTGTAAACCCTCTGAACCCCAATTGTTTTTACTTGTATATGTTTTTTATTTATGCCGTATTATAGTATATAAGTTAAACCTTAGGAAATGAGATAAAATATTTGTTTTAACTAATTTCTTTTAATATGAAATCAATTCTTGAAAGTCAACATTATAATTTTTAAGTTTTCTCATTACAAAGTTTTATCATTTACCTATTTACATGTTTTTCCTTAATTGGAAAAATATTGTTGCATTTCAATTTCTTTTTTTAACTATAACTACATAATGTTCTTATTAAGTAACGAGAGAAAAAATAAAATATCACAATAAAAATTTTCAAAAAGGGACGATTTATTTGAACAAAAATGGGATGTCCCGTGCATAACACAAAAACATTATCTTTTTTATTTTTCACATTTATTTTTATGGAAAAACAGAAAAGGTTATAAATTTACTTTGTTTTTCTTAGTAATAATTTATACTGTAAAGAAAATTTCTGCAAGTTTAATATTAAATGAAATATTAGCACTTGTTCTCATGTCCCGCGCATTACACAGATTTTGCTAAAAATCTGGAAAGTTAAAAACTCCACAAGCATTTATAACTGTAGGTGTCTGAATTACTTTAATGGCTTCTCTCATGTTGTAGAACACTTTATCTTCTCATTTAAGCCATTTCCAAAATTTTCCATGGCAGAAATTTCAATATCCTTACCTAAAACTTGTGTAACTTCTCCAGCATGTAAACATTCATCGTACTTCACCACAACCCAATTTTCTGTAGAAATATTTATGGTGTTAATTGGTATGGTATCAACATTTTGTTTTATTGGTGTTATAGAATTTGTAAAAAATTTCTGAACCAGAAGAAAGTGAACATTTAATTTCGTGCATTTTTGAAATACCCAGTACTTTTGCTTTAGCCCACACACTGTTATATTTATTTATATCTTTATGTAAAAATAACATAACTGTTGCAGATTGCATATATTTTTTAACAGCATTTGCAAAATCTTCTGCTGAATCTACAATTGGTGCGGTTGAATTTTTTGACATGACAGCATTCACCAATTCCATGCATCACACCTTTTCCGTGGGCCATTGCAAAATATTTCCATTGGAAAGTATTTTTGAATTTAATGCTAAGGTCTTATAGCAGCAAGGTATCTAATTTTTAAACTCGGATGAAAAGTCATCTGTCCATATTATCTCTTTTAAAAAATCGTTTTCCTTTGCATTTGGCTGAATTTCTTCATAAATATTCTCAATACAGTTTTTTCAATATTTTTTTCCTTCCCAGAAGTGTCAGAACATATTAAGTAGGTGTTGCATTTTCTTTGTACAAATATTGCAGCTGAAAATAGGGTTATGCCTTTTCGTGTCAAAAGTGCACTCTGGACTTCATCCTCGTATGAGCAACTATAATTCATGGCAAAATCCAACTTAAGACTCTTGATTTAGGAGAATTTTTATCATTTTGGAATTCTTGAAATTGCATTCTTTTGGTGTTCATACAAGAACTTATTACTGAAAAGTAGTCACACATACAATCCAAAACTTCCCTAATGCAGTCTCTTTCACTATAATGTTCAATTATCCTCTATCTTTGTTGCTTTATAAAATTTGATATTCAGGTCACCAAATTAACCACCTGTTGACTCAAAACTATGAATTAGTGTTGTTACTTTCCTGTTAAAAATAGTCCATATTATGTATATAGTAAATATTATGAATTATGAAATAGCCTCATTAAAAAACCAAAAAATAGATATATATTAAGTAAAATAAATAACTTTTTTCTTCAAAATTTTACCTAAATACCTTACCTATTACCTACAGTACCTTTTATTTAATTAGAAATATAATTGCCATCATAATTTTTGAATTCCTACTGGTGAGATTGGGTAAAATTCAGACATGTCCCGTGCATAACACGAATTAAATGAATTTTATTGAATAATGTATTTGGCAAAAATGTAGCATAATTGGATAGATGTACTATTTAGCTGTCAGTAAAAAAATATAATGGTAATATAACAAGTTCTAAATTCACAGAGTTTATGACATATAGTATAGAAGTCAAAATGGAAATAAATTTTTTTTCCAAGTCCCGTGCATAACGAGCCTATTAAATCATTTTTAAGTATTTAAACTATAATTATTGTTCTGTTTCCTACCTGAAACTTGAGAACCAGTTCTGCTTTTGAATTTATTGCAAAACAAAATTAATACACATCTTATTTTGCTATTTTTACATACTTCAAAAGTCTGCAAATGTTCCTTGCATAACAGGAGAATGGCCCATCATCATATCCAATTTCTTCTATGTAAGTTTCCTTTTCAACAGCAAATAAAAGAACAAATGTTCCTTTTTTGTAAATTTAAGTCATCTGGTGACGCGGTATGCAATATAATTTAAACATTTGTGCATTCATGTATTTTTATTGATTTAATGCTGTATAATATGACTGGGAATAATAATAACCTTAAAAGCTATTGTTATTTGTGTTCCAAGTCAGCAAAGCAATTTTGAGATTTGTATTATGTATGCTTAGTTATATCCTACACAAAGATTTCTAAGTTAAAAATGGTCTGTTGTGAAATGCAATAAAATGAAAGAGCTCATTAAAAATCTTTAGTCTGGTTAATGTTACACAATTTTATTATTACTATATTATATATAATTTCTCATTACACATATTACAATAATAAACTAATTTATTTGATACTAAAAGAATCTATATATTATAAATAAATCAGTATCTTTATATAACATCTTATTTCTGCAAATTTAAATTCCATTTTAAGAAATTATTTCTCATTTTTTTATTAATATCGTAGAGTATTCCAGATGAAAATTAATCTTTTCATACTCTTTTGTAAAAATAAAATAAAGGAAATTTATCAGATAATATTGATCTTGATATGAGGTAATATTTTATTAAGAATATCAAAATGAGAATAATCTTATTAAAAGTTATCTATTATTTACATTAGCATTCAAAATTAAAAATTTTCCAAATATTTCTGTTCAGAAGCAAATTACAATTTTCTTAAAATATTGGAAGAATGAACATTCTGCCATTGTTTTCTGCTACAACAGTTACAGCACATATTTTTAAAATGATTTTAATGTTACATATATATATGACATTGAAGGCATAAATAATTTTCTAATCTGTAGATGATTTACATTTCATATCCTATAACATCATAGTAATATAATTGATCAATTTTCCACAAGTTATAATTCTTGTATGAAAGCAACACAGTAAAAACAGGCTTAGATGAAGAAGGAATTGCACCACCACGAAATTTGCATTTAGCACCGCGCCGAGAATCTGAAAAAAATGCAAAATCATTAAACTGAGTATGTAACTCAATTATCCATTTATTAACTCTCATCTAATATATAATTGATATGTGAATCATAACGATAAACGTAACTATATATATTGCAATTAAGTATTCAAAAATCAGTAGTATATATATTTCTGGAAAAGGTGATAAAAAAATTTCAACCTAAGCAAATACGAGATAATGAATAGCAAACATGAGAAATAAAATACCTAAACAATAAATTGCCTGTTATCCAACTGTTTGTTTATTAACTAGCATTTAACGTATTATTGAATTGTTCCTTTCAACGACAAACACAATATGTAGCTCAGATATTCAAGAATCAGTAATGAATAGCAGACATCTGAAAATAAAATACACAATCACTAAACTGTCTGTTATTCAATTAATTCTTTATTAATTAGCATTCAACGTATTTTTGAATTAGATATTACAATGGCAAAGCACTTGAATAAAATTTTTAGTTCAGACATTTAAGATCCAGTAGTATTTGTGAACAAGTCATACTGAAACAATTTTCAGAGCTTAAACATATACATAATGAATATAAATCATCTAAAATAAAATAGCTCATCACTATATTATCTGTTAATCAATTGTTTGTTTATTAACTAGCATTTAACGTAGTGTTGAATTGGCCATCACAACAACACACATGATACAATGTGTAGCTCAGATATTCAAGAATCAGTAGATTTTATACAGTAGAACCCCACTAATCCGAACGAATTGGGACCGGTGCCTGTTCGGATTACCCGAAATTCCGATAAAAGTAGAAAACAAAAAGATGTGTGCTAAAAAATGTAAGTTATGAGCACTCAATACTACTATCTCTTGAATTCTCTTATTCAAAAGCAATAGAAAGAGAATATGTCTCCCCTATTCATTAGAATAATAGGTTCGCTCCTTTATGAAGTGACCTTATCTTACGGCGAATTGCTTTTGTTTATTCAATGTGTACAAAATTATGCAAGCTGAAAAAGTGCGTTTTGGTTTTTAGTAAGTGTATTTAAATCTTTTCAGGTAATCTTTTCAATTACATATAATTTTCGAAAAAAAATCGGTTCGGATTAAGGGAATTTCGGATTACCAGGGTTCCACTGTATTTGTGAACAAGGTAGTAAAATAATTTTAGAGCTAAACAAATATGAGATACTGAACAGCAAACACCTGAAATGAAATACATAATCACTAACTTGCTTTATTCAATTATTTGCTTATTAGCTAGCATTCAACACATTTTTAAATTTTGTATTACAATGACAAATTATTACAATATAATTTCTAGTCCCGACATTCAAGATCTAGTAGTAGGTATATATATTTGTAAACAAGTTACTGAAACAATTTTCAGTGCTAACAAATTCGATATAATGAATAGCAGACATCTGAAATAAAATACATAATCACTAAATTGTCTGTTATTCAATTAATTCTTTATTAACTAGCATTCAACATATTTTTGAATTAGATATTACAATGACAAAGCACTTCAATATAATTTTTAATTTAGACATTTAAGATCCAGTAGTATTTGCGCACAACTTATACTGAAACAATTTTCAGAGTTTAAACAAATACATAATGACTATAAAACATCTAAAATAAAATACCTCATCACTATATTATCTGTTAATCAATTGTTTGTTTATTAACTAGCATTCAACATAGTGTTGAATTGGCCATCACAACAACACACATAATACAATTTGTAGATCAGATATTCAAGAATCAGTAGTTTTCATACAGTAGAACCCCGCTAATCCGAATTAATTGGGACAGGTGCCTGTTCGGATTACAAAAAATTCGGATTACCCGAAATTCCGATAAAACTAGAAAAGAAAGAGATGTGTGCTAAAAAAATTTAAGTTATAAGTACTCATCACTACTATCTCTTGAATTCTTTTATTCAAAAGCAATAGAAAGAGAATATGTCTCCCCTATTCATTAGGATAATAGATCCGCTCCTTTATGAAGTGACCTTATCTTACGGCGAATTGCTGTTGTTCATTCAATGTGCACAAAATTATGCAAGCTGAAAAAGTGCTTTTTTGTTTCCAGTATGTGTATTTAAATCTTTTCAGGTAATCTTTTCAATTACATATAATTTTCGATAAAAAAATCGGTTCGGATTAAGGGAATTTCGGATTAGCAGGGTTCTACTGTATATGTGAACAAGGTAGTAAAATAAGTTCAGAGCTAAACAAATATGAGATACTGAATAGCAAACATCTGAAATGAAATACATAATCACTAACTTGCCTTAATCAATTATTTTCTTATTAGCTAGCATTCAACATATTTTTTAATTATCTATTACAACGACAAATCACTTCAAAATAATAAACAAAATTGAACTTGCTTCATTTGTGCTTATCAATGCAAATTTCCACGTTGTATACCGTTTCTTAGTATTCGGCTCTCGCCGTTCCTAGAATCATCGGGATTGTTTTCTGTGAATATCAGCTGTTTAGACCGCTGGCTGCCGCCGGATGGTCACGTGTCAATGGATGTGACGTCACATGCATAAGGTCCATTCTTCAAAAATTTTCCGGAAGTCGTGTCATGAAAACCATTGCAGTAGGCAGATTTTCAATAAGGAATCTACCTGAAAGAAGCAGAGAAGGGTTTTAAAAAATCTTTAAGTATGCGTATCAGACTGATTCCGATCCGACAAACAATCCCTAAACAAACATTTCTAAATATTTTAAAGTTTGTCCCAATGTTGTCTGACGGAAGTCGGAAAGCACTTTCCAAAATCTCTAATCCAGACATTCTTAAGAATAGAATATTCATGTGATGGGAGGCGCGTAAAATTACCTTCGGACGGCGGACGAGAAAGGGCGCAAGTATCTCTTCCGCATATGTATGAGTTGTTCTGGAAGAAATAACCGGTTTCAGCAGGAGGTGGGGCTGTTTGTCAGGCAACACGAACAAAGTAACAACCCCGAATTATTTTGCGTTTGAGAGGGAGATATCTATCCTATTAAAATTCGAAGGTAAACAAACGTATGTATGTATGTCCTTCTATCTTCTCACGAACCGCCGAATGGAGAAGCGCGCGGAAAGTACCAGAAGATGGAGAATAATTCAAGGAATCCATTTCGGCCATTTAGATATCGAAATTTTAATTAGTGAAAAGATATTAATTAAAAACTAATTTACAACAATACTTTTCATTGTTACAGCGCAATTCAAAATTTATTTTATTGTTGAAGTCGTTTACTTCAAAGAACATTGTTACAACAACAATAAAAAATGACGCTGACAGAAATAAAAAAAATGCATTGTTGCAATATGGAAACCTGAACAATGCAACAAGTCAATATGGATAGAGTTTTGTGTGGGTTTTGGTAATTGATATAAAGAAACAGGGAAAATTAAATCGCTCATATAGGGTTTTTACTAAAACTATTGTTTTCTATGAGGTTTCACTTTTAGATTTCATGTACTCAGTGCATCTTGCTTCATGTGCGTATAAACTGGAGGCGGGCATATGAAAAAATACGGATTCCGATCAACGATGGGTTATCTCATTCCTTCCGTACTAAAGTCAGACAAAAAATAATTACGGAATCGCAATTTTACAAAATAAAGATTATTTTTGCTATATTTTAAAAGTATATTTTGAAGCCTTTACGCGGACGGAATGATTGAACCGCTCTTTCCTCCTTATTTATTTAGGAGAGAATGTTGGGCATGTGTCACATGACCTCACTTTTTCTCTCCGTCAAGGAATGACGCATTATTCGAGATAGCCCGTGCAACGCCGGGTCACATAGCTAGTTAACTCTGAAATATTGAATGAAGTCCTCTTTAGCCCTTAAGACAGATTCTTTTCTTCTATTTTGTGATCAGGATGCATTAAGTGGAGAAATATTATTATTCGAATCATCCACTGTGGTCTAAAAATGCGTACAGAATAAAGTTGGGAAACCACTCCATGAAACAAAGGTTTGAATTTTGCTCTTAAATCATTAATGATCGTGAATTTTCGTGTTCAAAAAGTACAGAAGAAGTTTTCATTTATATTGACAAATCAAATACGGTATATTAAGTTCTAAAGGGAGTATTAACGTTTAACATTATGGTATATTATTTTTCTTAATAAAACCTCAAGCTTATATCATTGCAATTATGATGTTTCTAAACAATGGTACTGTCATTAATTTCAGATCATTGAAAATGTGGTTATTTCTAAAGGTCAATAATCCCAAATTACTTCCTAATTGCTATGCTTAATAAATGAAGCTAACAGAAGAATACACGTACTTAATGATTTAGAATTTTTCTCATCTTTAAAAATAATACTTTTTGGAGTTGGTTGGTTTTTAATCAGGAAAGCGAACTTCTTCTTTAACTTACAGAGTTTCGGGGGGTCTTCACTTTTAACCGAACACCGTTTCGGGAATTCCCCGTTCCCACAGTATTTATAGTTCGGACCGAGTTGAAACGACCCCTTTCTTTAATTAAAACGTCGCCAGTGTTTTGTGCTTTGTGTTTCTTTCTTCTCTCATCATGGCTTGCTTCTATCTAAAGTATCTCCAAATTACCTAAATGAGATGAAATAAATCATTTTAAAGTGATTAAATGAAATAAACTGTGTTTCCGTTATCAACGACTGTTTTCTCTTATGAGGAAATGCCTCGACACTCTACCAATAGAAGAATGTTTTATAAAATATATTCCAATTAAAGTAAAAAATCCGTTTAGTATGAATAATAGCCAATTATTATTAATATAAACCACTGTTGTTATTAAAAATAAGAGATTAATCACATTGGTTTAATATTCCTTCACCTTTCAGTAATGTTGCAGAATAATCAAAACTATTATATTGTAAAATATATTTTTAAAATAGTAAACAAAGATGTTGAAGAAAAGAAAACAGTCAATAATGCAATCAACAAGTTTTGTTTATAAATATTCTAAAATGCATATACACTTTATATATTTAGTAGAACCTCGTAAAACGTTAGCAGTTAAACATTCACTAATATATCTTATTTCACTCCTACTAGACATTTTCAAAATATACCTGAGCTATTGAAATCTGAAGGCCGTTAATGAAATCTTGCAAATGAAAAAAAAAATCGAGAAGAATAAGTAAAACCGTGAGATGTTCGAAAAGGTAGCTTATTTAGTTCTTAAAATTAGACACAATCAATTAAATTTTATCGGAGTGTGAAGTATTTTTAAAGAATTTTTGTGATAAAGATTCTGCAAACCGTTTCAGCTGGCAGAACTCAAGTGCTTAGATTCTGAAATTTCAGTCCATTTGTAAGATTAATGGAAAAAGATGTCGTCCTTATCCTTACAGGCAATTACTTTCTAGAAATTCAAGCAGAAATTTAGAGGGATGGCTCAAAATTCATGCTTTTATTTGTGATAATGATGATAGAAATGCCAAAGCGAGAAATGTTACTTGAAAAAAACTATAATATCTTCTAACTTCTAACGCTATATTCTCTTCAAATACTATAATATCTTCTGAATGAGATGACTTTACATGACATATGAAAACAATTCATTAGAATAAGAGCGTGTTGGAAATCCTTAATAAGCGGTAACTGGCCCACAATATATAGAAGCAGAAGGTAAAAAATTCTCTGTTAAAGAATAAAATCAATTTTTGAGTTTTAACATAACGTTGAATTTTATCACTTTAAAAATGCAGGTAAAATAAAAGAGAAATTTACCGTCGTTTTAAAGTAATAATAAAATGAATTTTTTCACCAAGATAATTGTAATTTTATATAGCATGATTAGAAAGTAATGCTGCTCAAATTGGAATTTCTTTTAAATATTTATATATTTCATGTAAACACAAAAACCAAGCATACGCAGTAATAAAATAAATAAAAAAATTAAGGTATAAGCTTTTATTCATGCGAAAAAATGAACGCAAAAGTTGAAAATAATTTTTCTGATTACAATAAAATGCATGGTTAGAATAAAAGCGTGGGCGCTTATATCTATCCTATTAAAATTCGAAGGTAAACAAACGTATGTATGTATGTCCAGCTATCTTCTCACGAACCGAAGAACGGAGAAGCGCACGGAAAGTACCAAAAGGTGGGGAATAATCCAAGGAATCCATTTCGGCCATTTAAATTCCGAAATTACAATTAGTAGAAAATATTAATTAAAAACTAATTTACAACAATACTTTTCATTGTTTTGGATACTTTATAGCAATACTTTTCATTGTTACAGCGCAATTCAAAATATTTTTTATTGTTAAAGTTGTTTACTTTAAAGAACATTGTTACAATAACAATAAAAAGTGACGCTGACAGAAATAAAAAATGTATTGTTGGAAGTGTATAAATTCTTTTTTTATCCCGTGATATAATGTCAAGCAGAGTCATTTTAACGAATTTATAGGCGACGAATATATGGACCCCGAAGCCTCACATGACCTCGCTTCTCTCCGCCCGGGAATATCCCATTATTAGAGATAACCAGTGGTACGTCGGGCCATACAGCTAGACTAGAATTATATAGACCAGAGATTCCCAACCTGTGGTACGCATTCCCCTGGGGTTACGCAAAGGACCATTTGGGGGTACGCGAAATAAAGTTGTTAATGGCGGAAACAAGAAAATATAAGGGATTAAAAAAGTTATAGAACTTTGTTTCTCCAAGTCCCTTGGTACTTAATAACTATACCACTTGAATAGTTGAATAATACGGAGTGTAATTATTAGCAATCCTTATAAGTTAATGCAAAATTATTACAATACTGATTTCATTTGTTTTGGCGTTAAACTAATACTATTGTAAAAATGCAATAAAAAATAAAATAAGTCGAGCAGATATTTTCCAGTCAAATGTCAAATCCGATTTATTTAACTTTTAAGCTATTCTAAGTCCTTATAATTATTGATAAAAACTTCTTAGCATAGACGATGGGGGAGGATATGCCAAAAATTAATCAAGAGGCGCGCGAGGGAATAAAGGTTGGGAACCTCTGAGATATACCTTTCATTTCGTTAGGACACGGAATAATTTTTTTTACAAAATAACAAATCTTTTTGTATTTTTTTAAATAGTCCGTTTTGACACGTTTTCGTGGGCGGAATGTTTGAACAGCTCTTTTCGCCTTATTTATTTAAGAGAGAATATTGGGCATGTGTCACGTTACCTCACTTCTTTCCGTCAGGGAATGATGCATTATTTGAGATAGCCTGTGCAACGCCGGGCCACACAGCTAGTAGCACCTTATATTTTGTGTATATTTCCAATTGTGTATTCAAATAAGCACATAGTACCTAAGTTAAATCTTATTCAAATCATCTTCTAATGTTTTCCCTTTTTCTTAAATATTTTTGCATTATTTAATTTTTATACTTTTTATTTGATATCAATTTTCTTTCGGAACTTCTCAAGATATTTTTTCCAACGCGAATTTAACTTTTAAATTCAATTCTCTAAGTGCCCAATATGTAAACAATGAATTTTTTAAACACATATGAGTAACAGTAGTCAACAAAATATTCCGTGGAGTTTATAAAAAGGGTTGTTTACGGGAGCCGAACGACAACTCGCAGAAACAGCTTTTCTTTCTTAGCGTCTTGCTTTATCTCGTAATGAATATGGATTATTTCAACTTGCTCAATATTTAATATTTATAAATTTTACCCTAAGGATACTCTAAAGCTACGACAGATTCAATTTAAACAGATGTACATCTCAGCATATTCCAACAAGAAATTTACAAAAATGGATTTTCTCCGTAATGCTTCCTTTGGGATGGCATCGTCGATTAAAAGCGGTTTTAAAATTCACATTCAAGTTGCTCAAAATAAAGAATTATATTTTGAGATTTATGCATTTCCATGAAAAACGAATATTGATGTATTTTGTATGCAATGAAATGGGTTGGAAATAGGAGCAATTTTCCTTAAAAATTTGGAACTTAAAATTCTGCCTAAATGTTTTCTTACCTCATAGAGCAAGTGCTTATACTTAATTGAGATTAATCTCTTCCTTTAAATTATTTAAGTAACTTTATTCCCACTCTGTTCTGCCATATATGTACTTTCATTATTTTCTGAGAGATAATTCCGACTGTAGCTCTGGTAAGTGAATCTTAAATTGTGCAGCTTGAAAAAAGTAATAGATTGAGATGACTTCTCTAAAATACATCGATAGCCATCTTTTTATATGATATTAACCATAACTGTCTCCATCTCTTATAACAAACTCTTCATCTTCAACGAAAAAAATCATTACAGTTTGTAACAAGATCATTACATCATTTCTAATAGGTTACTGTTTGACATTTAATAGAATGAATAAGATAGACATAATTATATTTAAAATACGGTAAGTGATAAATTGGCGCAAACTAATCCAGAATTTCTGAAGATTAGACTAGTTAAAATTGGAATAGAATCATGATTTATAAAAATTAGTATGATGATGATGCAATTTCCACAGAGTCAGTCAAATAAAACCTGGAATATAAAGAACAGTCTTCAATAACTAACAATCAATAGCTAGTTTGTATGCACTAATTTTATCTGAGTTTCAATAGGTTTCTACATAAAGCTGACTCTAAGAATATGTTTTTTTATGAGTAGTTAGTCGCAATCTTTATTTTCTCGTATTCTGAGTATTGTACGTTGTAGAAATATTATAATCGTCAAAAAATTCAATTTCGAGAATTTAATGAATCTCGACGTTATAGACTACTTTGAGTGCGAAAATCCTTTTTTGGAACTATGTCATTGTGTTTGCATGTCTCACTTTCCGTCCGTCCGTCTCTGTCATTAGGGATTTTCCGTGTCCATGCATCTCGTTCAGCAACTGCAATGGTTGCAGTCATAGTGACATGGGGCCGCTCTCTATTCTTAGAGATGAAAAAATAATGACTCAAGAAAGTAAGGAAATCAGCCTATAACCTTTCACTCCTAAATGTGTACCTGCAATAAAATTTGAACCAAATACGCTGAAAAGAAGAGATAGTTTCCCGTGTTATACAACAACGAAATTTCTTCCATGTGCTAGGAAACTCAGAAAAACTGAGTGATATTTAAAGGATTTTTATTACTAAATGTGAATCGCCATTCACGTTGAAAAAATATTATTACAATCTTTAATTATTTGCTTTATTTCGCTTGAAAATGGGGTCTGACTTTCATGGGAAATGTTATTCACACTTTTAGTAATTGGATTTCTCCCTCCGTGAGCTGGCCTTAACTCAGGCGAAATTATTTAAAACGCCTATTTGTGTGAAATCTATTGTGGTTCATATAGTTACATATTTTTTAAACTTAAAAAATTGTGAATTTAGAAAACAGAAGAGAGCAATATGCATTATATAGCAGTAGATTTAAGGTTTTCGCAAAATTAGCAAAAAATGCAGCAGGGTTGAGTAAAAAGTTTTCCGCCAAGAGGAGATACCTCCGCCAAAACAGCTGTCATTTCTGCGGTTGTTAACATTTCCACAAACGGTTTTTTCATTCGAAAGCTGAAAATTGGAACAACACTACTGTGTAATTTGTTTGTTTCAAATTTGTTATCTAGTGCGTCAAAAAAGTGTTTAAAATGGAGCTATCACGTAAACAGATAAGAATGATTATGTACTATAAGTTCCGTAACAAACTCGGTACGACTGAATACCACCAAAAGAAGTGTGAAAGTTTAGGCATCAATACTATTTCTTATTTCTAAGTTTGGTTGCGGAAGTTTAAAGCTGGAAATTTCGACATTGAAGATGAACCACGTTCTGGTCGCCCTATTGATGTTGATTGTGAGCAGTTGAAGCAAATCATTGATCAAGACAGAAATGTTTCAACACGAACTATTGCGCTAGAGCTTGACGTTTGCCAAAAAACAATAGTTAATTCTCTTAAACGCATACATCTAACGTTTAGTAGGTGCCTCACGAATTGACTGTTGACGACAAGGGCAAGAGAAAAGCTGCCTGTTTGGCTCTGCTCAGAGATTAAAGGAGAGAGAAAATTCGGGACAGAATTGTGACCTGTGATGAAAAATGGGTGTACTACAACAATAGAAGCCGTAAAGGAGGGTGGTCAGCACCTGGGGAATCAGCAGGCTCGGTTGCAAGACGAGCCCTAACAAGAAGGTGCTTTTCTGTATCTGGTGGGATTGTCGCGGAATTATCTACAAAATGCACCTGAAAAGCGGACAGACTATCAACAATGCAATATACAGCAATATTCTAATCAAAGTTCGTGATGCCATTCGCGAAGCACGACGAAACGAGTTCAGAAGGAAGGAGATTCTCTTTCATCAAGATAACGCCCGGCCACATGTTAGTACGATGGCCGGCTGGAAGCTCTACAAGCTGGAGTGGGATTTGATGCAACATCCATCATGCAGCCCAGACATGGCCCCTTTGGATTTGAATATGTTTTCACACCTGCAGCTGCATCTTGATGGCGCAATCTTCAATTCAAATGAGGAGGTCAAAAATGAGGTCGATCTCTTTCTGGACTGGAGCAGGCCACAGTTCTTCGCAGGAGGGATTGAAAAGTTGCCAAAACGTTGGCAGACGATTGTATTTTTGAACGGAGATTACTATCTTCATTAGCTTTGCTGTTTTCATATGCATTTATCTTTATAAAGTTTTTTGGTGGAAAACTTTTTACTCAACTCGATATATTTTGATCAACTTTCTTAAATTGTTTGAATTATATAGCTTAATTGATTCTTGTAAAGTTCCAATTAAACAGCATTATAATATACAATAAATTAATTAAGAAGATTTTTCATTTTACTCAATTTATTTTTGTTTCGAAGCAATGTGAAATTCTAATCCATTATTTTTAATATGAGTGCTGTATGAAGGAGAAGTCGATATGATGTAGCCTCTTCAGCTAATCGGAAACAGGTTTCTATAACTGAAGACTAAAATTTAATTGCCTTCAAAATTTTTATGAAACAAGTCGATACTGTGTAATGACTTGGAAATAGTTGAAGTAGGGAAAAATTTCCCTTTTTTCAAATTGCAATAAAAACCTGAAAACACATGTTAGTGCCATCATATTTACTTAATCATTCTATTGTAAGAAGATTGATTCGATAGTTATACGCTATCTACATGTTAAACTTAGCACAAAACAAATGAAGATCTTCGGAACATTTTAGTGATTTTCTTCAGGTTATATTTAATTTCTCCTGTACAGGATTCTTGTACGCGTTAAAATCTAGGTAAATGCGGTAAATTTGGGAATCACAATTTTAGTAGAAGATACCATATTTGAAAATACGTCAGAAACATCATCTTGTATGTATTAGCAATATGAAAGAAAATCTCAATCTATTTTTATTAACATGAAAAATCTTAATTCATATTATGTAAATAGTTATGGATAAGAATATACAATTTTATATGAATATTAAATATGTATATACTAGAATATAAACTCTTCTTTTTTAAAAAAACTCAGTTTTACTATAAATTTCATGGTTATGTAACTAAATCACTTAAAATGGTAACGATTGAGTTCTTCATGAACTGGAAGTTACCACTGAAAATAAAACATCAGTCTAAATGTTTAGAACAAACCTTTCTATTCAAGTCAGGAAGTTAATTTAATTCTTCTTTTTCAATCCATACATTATTTATTTGAAAATTCTACTACTTATAGCGAGAGAAACAATTGAGTCAGTTGCGAGAGGAAATTTCACAGCGCTACTATTTCCAATAAGAATGTGCAATTCCCTCAGAGACATCTGTTGCTCGTATTTGGCTAGAACGCATCATTATTATCGGCTTATTGTTGATTTTCAACCACGGATTCGTGCTTCCATTGCTCCTTTACTTATTATTCCAGCTCATTAACAGAAACGCGATGAAAGGACAATATATCCTCGAGGGCTAGAGTCAGAAATTATCATTTTGGAATAAAGGATAATGGGACTACTAATAAGGGAAGATGTCTTCCTAAGCTGTCCTTGTAAATTGCATCCTAAACTATACAATAATTTGTAAAGTAAATGTGAATGTAAACTATTGCCGCTAAATTATTATACTGCTTGGTAATCTGTGCGGAAATGATTGAAAGAAAACCCTCCCCATAAAAGCTGGAATTAAAAATGAAAAATACAGCAGCACCTCTATTATTCGAGATTAATTCTTTAATCCCGACGCTACTTTTTTCTTCTGGTCTCTCTAAAACCGGAACTTTTTTTGGAGGATACGACATGAATTGGACTCTCCAAACCTGGGTGGTCGTTTACCCCACTGCCCTAACCCCTGCTGTAACCTTCCCTTAAAGCGCACGGAAATGGGTTGTGGTTTGCAAGGATAATTGGACCCCCCTAACGCGCTTATCTCCTAAGCGATCTCAGAACCTCACCTCCCCTCAAATGAAGAGAACCGCCTCAGACCGGCCTTAGTCGGTGTTAAGGGGAAATTTATAGATCACCCGGGACCACCTCGCTTGCTGTGAGAGGGTTAATGAGACCATGAGGGATGCGTTGGTCTAGTGGTAAGGTCTCGGCTTTGTGGCCGGAGGGTGGTCCGAAACCCGATTCCACAGACGATCCACCATGAAGACTGCTGCACGTTAAATCATGCGTAGTGGCCAAACATCCTCCATCTGGTGTGGCGCAGAAGTTTGGAGAAGGGATGCGAACTCAGGCGTCGTCCTCGTCATTTGACCACAGTTCAATATTATGAGGTTGGCTCCCAAATAACCCTAGTGTTGGATTTAAATTGGACCGTGGACCGTTACTATAACTAAAACGAACTAATTGGGGCCGTGATCATCTCGGATAATCGAAAATTCTCTTAATACAAATTAAATTATATATTGTAATATTCATAACGAATAAAAAAATATATATTTGTAGAATCAATAAAATATTTAAAGAGAAGAAATTAATTAGATAAAAAAATCATTTGGTCATAAATGAAATTAATTTAAAAATATCGTTTGTCTGAAAAGGAAATTAATTAAAAAAATCGTTTGGCATTAATTATTTTCTAAAGGTTATAAAAATAGTGTGGCAACGATATATTTGTCTTTTGCTAACGTTGCCTAGCAACGGAAAAGAATGATGATGATTGAACATGGGATTCAATATAAGTCAGTGATGTAACGTTTGTGTTGTAAGTGTATGTGTTTGTTTTACATGATTGTGCTGTGAAAGACCAATGAGCATATTATTTTTGATAAAGAAGGCTAACTGATTCTTCATACTATGCTGAAATACATCACAATATCATTATTTCTTTCTTCCGACAAGGTTTACCAAAATTGTCAATATGAAATTATAAGAATATGTCTGCAAGTGCTATCACGTATTGACATTTTAACAAACTCCTTTGTTAGTTATCAAACTTCTCACATGCACTTATGGAAGTGTTTAATAAGAGTATTCGCGAATGTGTTATGGTTTGTGCTGCTTCCTTTGGATTTTCCCAATGATTCTTTAAGAGTGTTGACAAGAATATTTTCTCCCGCTCAGCAGCACGAAACAGCTTAGTGGCATTCTTGAATGAAAATACATGGCTTTGGCTCCAACGATTGAAGAGAGTAAGAATGAAAGGGGGGGACTGCGCTTGTATTTCCCCCCTCTAAATAACTTCGTGAGTTATTTTAAAAAATCACTCTCCGCTAATAACATTTTACTTGCTTTCGCATTATAAAAATCGGCTCCGATACCAACTTTGACACCCTAATCTGAAAAAAATTCCTTTTTAAAAAATGAAAAACACTGCTCTATTTCCTGACGCCGGTTTGGTGAACATAGACCTCGGTGATAGAGCAGGATAACCGATTTTCTGCTATATATCTATATCGGTAAGATTATCATTTACTTTATTTATGCTTATTACTCTGGGGAACAGAAAAAAACTTTTTTTTTTCATTTGCCAAGGAATTTTTACGGTTTTATGGTATTTTGAAGTTGATTTCAAAACTAATTTTAAGTTTGCCGAATTGGGTCTAGTTTTTGAAATACTGTGTATTATCAACATTTCAATCTTGTCTACAGTAGGGTAGGCCAAAAAAAGTAATTTTTTTCATGTCGCTATACAGCGCGAAATTTGCGAATTGGTGAGAAATAACGAGGGAAAAAACTAATTTAATTAATTGATATCTACCTCTCCAGCACGGGCCTTAACAATCCTAAAAAGTGGCGAAATTAAACTGTTTTTCATTAATTTCTGAAATTTTAAAAATTTCTTTTAATCTCTTTATTATAACATTAGCTGCTATATACTCAACTTCTCAAGAGTGATGAACTTTATTTTATCAATATCAGTCTATAAATTCTTGTCAGATTCCTTTCAAAGTTGTCGAAGTATGTGAAATTACTTCAATGAGCAATTTTTGGTTCCCAATCAACGCCATAATCTTCACCTATCATTTTGTCTACGAAAAGGAATAAATTTCGACTTTTTGTCATTCCTTTCCACAGAAAATCTTGTTCCTTTTTGAACTAAAAATGGCGTGTGGTTTCTGATAAGTGAGCCATTTTAGTTCCTTTTCATTTTGAATAATTTCTTAACAAATTGTTCTAAGTATTGGTAAACTTTTGGTTTTTCTATAGTTCTTGTTGTATTTTAAAAAAATTTCTGTTGAAGCAATTACTTTTTGCTGCTGCGTTTGCACGCAAAAACGTCTATTGTTTTCATTATTTTTCATTTTATCATTGTTTTCTTTTAATTTATTTTCTTTTGATTTAAATTTCTATTATTTGCATAGCAAAAGGTTATTTAGGTCTAAAAAATATCACATTTATTTATTTTCTTTGTTTTGGGTAACATTTGCAAAACTAAGCTCCAAAACTAGAATATTATTTGTTAGTTCACAGCATATGCCAAGCATACAGAAAGTAACAAAAATTAAAAACATCTATAAGAAAAAACGTACAAGAGGAAATCATATAAAAAGTTTTCCATGAAGTAACTGAACCAATTTATTTAATTTTAATTTTATTGGACTTAACGAAACATTTTCACGTATTTATACAGTGCCATTGGACTTATTTATTTTATTTGCTGAAATTCATTTCTTTATTTGATTCATTAATATTGTTTTAAATTTTATTCTTTAACTTACATTTGACATAGATTGTGTGTGATTTCTGTATAGATTTATTTTGCGATTTCTATATTGATTACTCTTGAGGATTAAGTTGATTTATAGTGTCGATTTAATTTTATCATTGGTTTATATTTAAGGCAGTTCCAATGGGATTCGAGTTGTGCGTACATATTACCATGGGAATATAATTTTCACTTTATCTCGAAAACTAGAGCCAATCTGACAGAAAGAATGTCGGATTCGGAATTAGCATCACCTTACATTAAAATCACTGGAATATAATTGGCAAAAAATCAGTGTTAACCAGTGTTATTACAAACGCATTCATATTGATAACATTATAATACAAATTTTTCACAAATACATCAGAAAACCGCTAATAATATATAATTAAATTCAAAATTCCCATAAAAATGGAGTGTCAATTTATTCTATTTTTCAGTAATTTTCATCACAACTTCTATTATGTGAGCATTTACCACAGCATCGTGTAAATGATTTATTAATTTGACGTGAAAATTGGTTCTACACAATCTTAGTAAAATTGCCTTTGAAGTTATCATTAATAAAACTTCTGAAGCGTTAGAAGTAATTTTTATGAGAACGTCAAGGCTATGAGACATCAAAGGAATCTTTTACAGATAATAAATTACGGGTGATGAAGATGTTTTTCTAATAGAAAGAATAGAAAAAAACAAATTAGCTCTAGAGGAAGGCTATGAAGTTTATTGCACACGAAAAACAAAATTAAAACTTCTCAGTAAATTGATCTTTATAAATAGAAATCTGAGACTTCGTTAGGTTGAAGAGGATGAATAATTTTCTTTTATAGCTTTATCCTCTTATCAGAATATTTAATTTAGTTAAAAGTTCATTGTGGACACGCCAAAATAGTCTACGAACACATAATTAAAATGTAATTCAGTTTTTTATACAATTTAACAGTGTTATTTAATATTTAGGCTCATCTATAGGCAAAAGCAAACTCATGACGTGTGTTTAAGTTGAGAAATTCTTCTGTGAACTAATATCGTAATGAATAACTAACATTTATGACATTATATGGCAGCAGATAAATTTATTTGTGATGTTAGATACTCTTGTTTTTCATTATGGATAAAAAGTACTGAGTGTTAAATTTTATCAGTCAAATTGAAGATTATTATTTGTTTTCTAAAAACTAAAAATTATTTCAAAACAGCAGGATACTTACTGCACTGATAATGAATTTTTGGCCTAATTTCAAATTTTAACTGTGGTTCTTGGACTTTCGGAAATGTCTGCTGGAAATCGGCTTCAAGAAATTGATATTACAGTTTCATAAAATGTCAAAGTCATGAACTGACCCCACATATAATGATCTTTCTCAACCCTAATATCTTTAATGTGCTATCATTCATTTGAAATATTTTTTACTGTTCTTAAACATGATATTTTCCTTTTATTAGGAAAAAGACATTATAAGAGCATATCATACCGTCTTGCAAAAATGATGTCTAGATTGGTTTCTGAATCTAGTTCCAATCATTAAAACATAATATGTAGAGTTTATGACACTTCTTTTCTATCCATACCAGAACTTAATTCATATTAAATTCTAGACCAACCCATTATGAATTAGTCACAGTATTTATTTAAAATCATCGTCTACAATTTTATTCCCAGACCGAAAGTATTAAATAGATTTAAATTTGTGTTTATCTATTTTTGAAGTTCTAAATTATTTGGATTGGTCTTTAAAGTGTAAATAACATCCTGTATTTCTATTTGCACTTATCTGCAACGCTCGAAGGTACAATCATCTTATTCGAAAACATTCCGTTATTTAATTTCCGCTTTCGCTGCTGAATTTAAAACGAAATTTGCAGGCGTGTCACTTAAAAATATTCAAGTCTTGTGTTATTTTTTGTTAAATAGACAATAGAAAACTACTGGTAAATTATATGAAGAATTTTATTATCATATGCTGCCAAATGAAACGAAATTTCCAATAGAAAACAATGAATAGAAAAGTAGCCATTCGATTGAAATCTCTACTAATAATAAAGGATGATATGTGTGCCTGTGTTTCTGTGTGTTGGCGCTTTATAGGGCAGACCACTAGACCTAGAAATACAGAATATGGCACAAACATACTTTGAAGGGTGAGAATGCACACCTCTGATCTTTTTTTGAAATTTTAATTACAATTGTAATTAATTAAAATCTAAGAGAAATTTTGGCTCTTTTCCTCAATAACTTCCGAAAATATTACAGCGCAAAAATCATTTTTACGACCTCTGAAAGTGCAAACAATTACCTTTTCAATAATATGAATAAATTTGTCGTAAAATGTTTTCTTGAATTTAATAAATTTTAAAAATATTTTTGCATAATTTACAACACTTTTTATTTCTATAATGCAATTTAATCGTTTTCGCTGTTTAAGAAAATATTTAATTACGTGTTTCTTTTTCATTATTGAACGCTAAGAGAATGTCCTAATACATTTTGCTTTCAAATTTTATTTCATCAAAATTTCTGTGGAATCTCTAAATCAAGATCTCTGAGATATTAGGTACATGGAGAAATATATCCAGCAAGCTGAAAGATTATGGCTACTATGCTTTCATTCTGTTTTCAGCATGTTTTAATCCAACAAGCATGCCGCTGGCCATTTAATGTTGAAATCAAATGTATATTTTGAAAGAGGAATAGGAAAGTGAAGATTTCTCTGACAACGTGCAATTGGATGTTACATGACATGGTCTGTTAATTGACTCCTTTAGGGGCATTTATGGAGACAATGAACAGAACAAGTGCAAGACCACTAAAAGAACATGGGCTAAATATCCGTTAAATCTGCCTACGTTGTTAAGGGGACCATGAATATAAAATGATGCAAGATTCAATTGAAATTATATTCCCTGCGAATAAGCTGGTCGCTGAAGGCGTCTAGTATTGAATAATTAGTTGTAAACACTTCCAATGCACTTATTATCGCTTTTAATAATACAAATGATTTCATTATTAACATAATAATGTATGAATTTAATTATCTGAAGCGAAAATTTTCCCTCTGTTTGGTATGGAATGGGAACAGGAAAGGCGAAATTTAGTATAGGGAACGTCGGGTAGTTTCGGACGACGGCGAGTATCCGACATGCGTTATTTCTCATATTTGCTGTAGGAGGCGGGACCTGTCAGGACACCAGTGTGTTGGGTGAAGGTTCACATGCCGCCATATTTAGTCAAACGTCAGTGTTGTTGACACGTGGCAGAATTTAGATTTTTCAATGGTTTTTTGAATGAACGAAGATAACTTCAGATCGTCATAGCTTGCCTGAAAGTAACTATAAATTGTTTTTTATTTATTGAAGAAAACAACATTTATTGTCTTTAAAGTTGTAGGCCGTAAATCTCTTTAGGCTTACTAATATAATGTTGTAACCGGTGTTTCGTTCCATGATGTTTCGCATTGTATCGGACACAATGGTGCTGCCACATCTTCCAGAATTCTGAGCTTGCCGGGTCCTTCAAAAGTAGTAGTAGACGAGCAGATGGAGGAAGTTTGAGCAGTCTTGGAAAATGATAGAAGTACAATTACTTCTCTTAATGAGGATTTTCCAAAAACAACTGCATCTCAAGATATTTCAGAGGAGATATTGCCACTTCCTAACAGTTCCAATAAAGAAAGGAAAGGAAAAAATAAGTTCAAAAAAAAGATCAAAACTGATTACACCTCGAACATCCAAAGCAAACTTGAAAATGGAAATAAAAATGAAACTAAAATCTGAAGAAAAGAGAGAAGTAGGCAAAGGGACTCACTGCATCATTTGTGCTGAAACCTTTGAAGAAGACTGGATTCAGTGTCGAATTTGCGATGGCTGGTCTTATGAAAATTGCGCCGATCTTGAAGGAAACAACCTGTTTTATTAATGTCAGGTTTATTTTACCAAAAAAAACACAGAAGGTAGCTGTCTTTAAAACGAATTGTTAAGTTTTCAAAGACTGATATCTTTTCAATTTCTCTCATTTATACTTCTTTCTTATCATGTATTGACCCAGTTTTAAGATCTGTAATATGTACTTTTATAAATTTCTCAAAAATATCTCTGCCTAATAATAAAAAGTTGTCTGGGTAAAAAATAATTCTCTTCTTGCATATATTTTTCCTGTCCGATACAACCCGCCACAAGGGAAATTTATAAAAAGCTAATGACTATAAAAAGTGTGTAAAAACAACTAATATTTTTATCTTGGAAAAACGAGTGCTAAAGTGTGCTTTCATAGAACACTAAAGTTCTGTATGGAATATAATCTGGCCCAACTTAGCTGTAAAAATATTTTATAATATAGAGAAGCTTAAGTGTCCGATACTACCCGATCTTCCTCTATAATAATATGGATGTTAGAAAAAAATTCAATCAAAATGAAGATGAAAATTATTCAAAAATTTTAAAGTAAGTATAAAAATTTAAAGAAAATATGTTTGTTACTTTTTTTAAGTGCGAACGCTGCCTTAATTGCCTCAGATAAAGAAACAACAAATGCTTCAAGAAAGAAAAATATCCCCTTCATGTTCCATTTAGAAAGTCCATCAATTCACGTTAAGTGATTTTAAGGTCTTGATAGAGGCTATGGAAGGAAGATGTGTCCATCCGTTTCTATAGAACCATTAGTATCAGTCACATCAAAGCATCATTTTCAAAACGCGCTCTGAAATTGCTACTGACACGGGATGATAAGCCATCCGTTCACGAAATTGTCTGGAAAGTGAAGAGGTGGAAAGATGGGATGATGAAACCAAAAGCAACATAACAGTATATGAGATAGGAAAAGTAATCACGGTGGATTTTCTCCATTTCATCCATTTTTCTGTCTTCTAAACACCGAAGGTTGTTCAGGTAATTTTGTGAACTTATGAAAAAGAAAATAACGAAATATTTTCTTTTCTATAGAGTTTGGCTTTAAGATTTTTACGATGGATTTTATTTTTTCTTCTCAGAAGTTGGAACAGGTAAAATGTCTATTCCTTTTAAGAAACCAATTTTTAGAATGTTTTTAACCAAGGAAGCAAATATTTTCTAATGCGAGAATTTGACTATTTCTTTTGAGTATTTCGGATTTATTTAATATATCATTTATTTATTATTTATGCAAATTTCATGCAACATAAAAATTCCAGAAAAGAATGTTCCCTAGTGTCTTGTCTTTTAGAGGAATACAGGATTATTATGTCTGTGAAGCAAAAATGGAATTTTGAAGAATGAATAACGATAAGCTAAATATAATACAAATATGACACTTAGATAAGATTTTTCAGAATATAAATATAACACTACCTTTTTCAGAAAATTTTTATTCGCATTATTTGAGCACTTGCTGTAACTCGCAAAAATCGCTTTTGCATTTCTTAGATGTTTATTCTTTAATTTGCTACTGATATATTTATTTCTCAGAAAAATATTTGTAGAAAAAAATGAAGAGAAAATGGGGAGGCATGTCCCCCACCCTCTTAGAGGAGGGTTAATAAACGGGAATATTTCAAAAATACAGATAAGATATTCTGTCCATTAACCAGTTGATAGATGCAAATGCATATGTGTGTTAGAAATTCATAAAAACGTAAGTCTGTTGAAGTGGATACTACTTTACAAAGCTCATGACCGTAGGAAATGAATATACAGAAACAATTCCTGCATAAGCAAGTAAATTATACTTATCCGATAAAATTATCTTTCTAATAGTTATTTGCTCGATGTGATCTTCAGCATTAATCTTTAATTACTTGTCACTAAATCTTCCTTACAATTAAGTATTTGTGAGTAAAAGTTTCGATAATACAGAAAAGTTACATTTCTCACATATCACACCCAATTTTGATGGCTATAAAGCGTAAACGTTATATACTAGAAAGTAAAAATATATATATAGTACTAGCACTCGGAGATGCTCCTACGCGCACGTAAAAATATTTTCATTATTAAAATATAATATTATAATATAAACTATTTTAATTTCAAAATAGTTTTACAAAAAATAATCTCATCGTCTGCTACTTTATTTTCAATTACAAGGAAAACATGAGTTTCACCATACATTTTTAAATGTTACCAAATTGCAGTCTATAACGAAAGGAATTTTAAAAACAGATTAAAGATAATTTTTTCCTTAAGTTAATAATTTTTATAAGAAAATTACAAAATTTAATTAATAATTGCTAAGTGGCAGATAAATACAATAATTTAAAATACCTTTAATATATTCATTCAATAGAAAGGGTATCACTCATTAAATAACCTTTTCGAACTTGGATGTATGGTTTTTATTTAATAAAAATTGAACTTTCTAGTAGAATTCGACAAAACTTTCACTAAATCCTTCCTAATGCTCCATAGAATTTCTAAATGAAATTTGAAAAAAAAAATATCCAGACGTTTGCATTTTCATAGCTTATAAAATATTTATGAAATTCATTTATATATATATATATATATATATATATATTCCAAACAATCAAAACTAAAATAGCATTTTCAATATAAAAACTTATTAAACTAATAAATAAAATTAAAAATAAAATAATGTTACCTTATTAATAATCATACAATGAAATACAAAAAAGATAGATTATAAACTAATGTATTAACACTAGTTAGATTATTATTACTATGAAAAAGACAACCCAGAATTGGAATTCCAACAATTAAATGCTTATCAGCCTTGGAAACTGATATGTCGCATTAATCCGAAAAAAATTATTTGTAATTGTACCATTTAAAATCTCTTCTAAAACAAAAATGTACGCCCAATAAAATCGTCTTACAGATAAAATACGTTTGCCATATATCGAGCGTTTACCATACACTGTAAAAAATATCCATTTTTTTCCCGGACTTTTTCCGTATATTTGACGGTTTAAAGCAGTTTTGTTGACAAAACGGTTTTTCACCGTTTTTCGCTCCAGCCATAAACGGTTTAAAACCGTCAGTTCAAATTCTATTTTTCGCGATACGGTATTGCTTTCCGTACGATAACTTTCCCTTTTCTTAAATGTAATTTTATTGCATTCATTTCATGTTTTTAACAGGGTTCCATCTCCTTAACCTTAAAACACGTGTTCTGGCAATAGTTGATTTTTACACCACTAGGTGGCGCCACTAGAGCTATAGTGACTTTAAAACTCAAATAGATTATTTTTACTTTATTTTATGACGTATCGGGTGGTCTAGTGGTTAGAGCGACTGCCTTTTATTTCTATGAACGCGGTTTCGATCCCCGGCTCGGAGGAGTTAGAAGTTTTGTCACCATCTTGCATCGAAATCGTCCAAGTAAGTTCAATTAAAAATTATATTAATTAAAATTAATAATTAAGCCTTGATTAATTAATATTCCTAATTGATAATACACATCAGCACATTTCAACTCAACTCGAACAGAAGGAGAAAAACAACTCAACTCAGTCGATGACGTCACTTACTTCGATGACTTAATTTTTACGGAGAAAACTTGATTTCATACGGTAAAAAACCGTTGTGACAACGGATTTACTTCGTAACTTTTACGGTTTTGCACAACCAACCCAGCTGCCAGTTTAAAACCGTAAATTTTACGGGATTTTTTTACAGTGTATATTTCTGACCTGTATCTGTTACAGATGTTATCATTCAATTCTAGAGGATTGAATGATAACATCTGATGATCTGCAATGATCAGTAGATGATTGCATTCCACTGATATTTTTAATGCCTCTTTCAATAGTCCCTTTGGGGGGGGAGCACCACGAGTTAGTGGATGAGAAGCCGCCAGATAATTAAGCGGAGTCTTGCTTCCTTGGTGGGTACAGTAATGGCGCTGTATGCACTATGTACGCACTATGACGCTGACACTGCGTCATAGTGCGTAGCTCCTTCGGGAGGAGTCGGGCTGATGACGGTGATGGCTACCAGGACTCCTGCCTGAGCCCTCTAGCTACTGTAGTGACTGTCATTCGGACGCACCGGACGGCTTCGCGCCAGATCGGGATGATTTTGATACCAATACCTCTTTCAATAGATTAAACTGTTCGCATAACCTTCTTTCTGTGCGTGCAAATAATTCTAGACTTAAAGGAAACAGGACCATTATAACTTTCAAGCTTGTCTAAATTACTTCCAATCTGTTATAAAATACCTTCTGATGACGAACATTTCAAATAATCATTTGCAACTTTTATATGCAGGGTGTCCACGCTTATCGTGGTCCATTAGTTAATTTCTAAACCTTTAGAGATAGAAATAAAGTCCCAAATGGAAAAATACTTTGAACAAAGGGAATAATTATATTTTTTGTTTTTTGAGTCACTAAATATATATCTTAAAAAGTTAGGAATCCTAACTTTTTATACGGTCCCCCGGTCCTATCAGTTATATTTAGTAAAATATTTTTGACACTCTAACATTTTAAACAAAAAAAGTTCCACTCTTCTGCGACTAAAACTGAGCGAGTTCTGGAGCTTCGAATTTCATGATTTTTAACCAATCAGAGGCCTCGTCGAGCAAGTGCTGCGCATTGATTGGTGGATCGTCTTGAAGACAAATCATCAAAAATATCAAAAGAAATCTTTTAACTCTTGAGCATTACTGCTGGCTTGACTGATACATAGACCAAAAAATTAATCTGTTAATATTATTAAAATTTACCGAAATAAAAACAAATCCAATTCGTACTGGCTTAAATATAACCTTCGTCATAAGTCGTTCGAATATTTTTGAACAGTTAGAATATATTGTTTAAAATATAATAATTCTTTCTAAGAAGTAGTGATGTTTCATGAAATAATTAAAACTTATGTGCATTTATGGAGGATGAAATAATGTTTTTGAAAATCAAAACAAAATAGCAAATTACCAAGTATTTAAAATTTTATGAACAAAAGATGAAATTTTAACAGTCTATTCTAATAATTTTGAACTGCACTGTATAATTATAAAATTTAAGGATTTTTCTATTTGTCTCACCCTATCTTTTGAATAACTTATCTTCCATTTGATACTTATTTGAAATAAGCAGACATTCAGGGTATTTTTATGAAATCCCTAAATGTTTTTTAAAATTTATTTTTTATCAAACAAATAACACTTCCAATGAAGGCACTAGAGAAAATATCGGAAAACAAACATAACTAACACGCTATTGGAAAATATTAAGTGCCAGAATCCAATAATTCCATTTTTCAAGAAGTTGGTTGAAACATTCAAATTATTTAGTTACTATTTCGAATTATTACTACAGGATGTTTTTCTCTTGCAATGATAAAAATGATGGAATTCAAATAGAAAGTATTTCATTTCCGGCATAATTAAACATGTCACTGAAAGCGATTAAATTGAAAATGTTATTAAAGAGCAAGTAATGTCTTTCTGAATCGAATCATCTTAAATATTCTAACCAATTTCTTAAAGTTAATAAACTTATCTAGCGGTGATCGTAAGACTGAAAAGATATAATTAAACGAGATATTTAAATTTAAAGACCGAATGTTTAATTAAACTCTTAACAACTCTTTGTCGTTTGTTTTCTCATCAATTTTTTAAAGACCTCAGTCCGCAATAAATGTCAAAATATGGTAAGCATTTTATTATTTTCAGAAATTATCTTCCCGTTTTCTTCAAGAATGAAAAGGAAATAAATCGGTTTATGGTTTCTGTCATTCAATCGATATTAGGCGCATTGTTCCAAAAGAAGATATATTTCTTGAAGTAATATTTAACGTATTATAGGTTATATTTTCACGCTATTTATTTTACGACTACAGTATCTTTTTTGATCGTAGGTCCTAACTGAAATTCGGACTGAAAATACCGCAAATTAAGTCACAAATAAACAAATTTCCTATCAAAACTAACACCCAAATTTATACAATAACCTTCTACGGATTTGCAGTAATGGTTAGCGTTTATCGAGTTGACTGAGATCATGTGATCCTGTTGTGTTAAGTGACGCGCAATGGACAATAATTCGCCCCAGCCATTCGCGAATTCGATCCCACTTTCAAAAGCAGCTCAGGCAACGAATGAAGCAGACTGGGTCTCTAATGCCTGCTGCTAATCAACTCAGTTTGAAGTGGCGCAATTGATGGGAGCGAGTATGCGGGTAGACAAGATTGCGGACACTGTGACATTTGCTGATTTGTGCCAGAAAGCGTGAAAATTATTAGTCGGTGAATTAGTTCCATCAGTGTGGTTGCTGTTGGAGACACCTCCGGATTTGGTGGATTTCTGGTAATTTCGTATTTGAAATTTTAGTTGATTCCAGCAAGGAGAAGAAAATAGGCAGATGAAATGGGAGAAATTTTCTCAATAATCAAGAGAGCATTACTATTAAAGAATTTTTTTTTTGTGCGAGACAGTAAAAAGTTCTGACATGCAAATGTTTTTTTTATGTTTGGAAGAAATGTTAGAAATCTGAAGTTAGATTTAACAGTAAAATAGTGAAACATTATAAATTAAGGGCGTAATGTAATTTTTTGAATTTCCATGTTTAATTCACAATGCTGAAAAATTGTCTTACGACAGATGTTAAGCAGCACTGCATGAAAATGGGATATAACTTAAATCCATGCAGAAGTATCATTTAAAAAAGATTTTATTTAAATGTCAGTTTTCAAAAACCTTTTTCATACTTTGCATGAGATAATATTATATCCAAATTATATGGATAGCTTTTAATTGAATGATATATTTGGAAAAGAGTGCATACTAAAATAATTAGATAATTAACATATTGAAAAAGTGCTTTTTTCATATTATTCAATATATAATATTTTCAGCTCTGAAAGTTTCAAAGTTTACTATTAAACCTACAATACCTTATGAAACAAATTGTTGCATCATCTACCCTTATATCATCATGTGATTTTATTAAACTAGAAATGAAAGAAAAAATGTTTTAGAGTTAATGCATAAGCATTTTACTGCTAAAAATTAAATTTCAAAGCAAGAAATAGCAATTTATTCGAAACATCAGTTCAGCAGCGATATTTTAAAAATTAAAACACTACAATAAAACCAGTTTATAACAATACTGTAGGGACCAAAAAATATATTGTTACAGACAGTTAGAGCATCCAAAGTTTATTTACGTGTTCATGTGCTTATATGTTAACCAATTTTATTTCACTCATTCATTCATCCTGCAATCCTACATCGCTGATATAAAATTGTATTTTATAAACTTTAAATTATTTAAACATTTTTAAGAACTCCAAAGTGAACACTTTAATTAAAAATTTTATAAACGATAAAAATATGGTTAAAAGGAATATGTAAGCAAAATTTTATTTTATAAGAAAGCACGCGTTTTACGCAATGTCTTCAAATGCTAGTGTTTTACGCCAATGCGCCATCACATATTCAAGGTTTTAAATCTTTAATCCTGAGGCGACTTTTTTCTTCTAGCCCTTTAAAACCGGGAGTTTTTGGGAGGAAGAGGCATGAATTGGACTCTCCCAACCTGGGTGGTCATTTACCTCACCCCCTGCTATAACCTTCCATTAAGGAGCAGGGAAATGGACTGTGGTTGGCAAGGATAATTGGACCCCCTACCGCGCTTATCTCCTAAGCGATCTCAGAACCTCACCTCCCCTCAAAAGATGCCAACCGACTCAGGCCGCCTCGCTCGGTATGAGAGGGTTAACACATTAAAGTCGAACTTCAAGGGACAAGCGGTCAGTCCCAAGCGCTAACTGAGAAGGAAAATGCTCGACGTCCCCAGCCGGAGACAAAAAGTATCTGTGCACATTCTAATCAGTATCGTCCCTCCCCCTTCCGATTTATCCCTGAAACCGACGCCTTTATACACCCTTTTCCCTCTATTTCTCTGTTATCTCGCATTCTGGACCATGAGGTGTCTTTTTCCAAGAAAAAAGGAAATCAGGGTTGTACTGTACCAGCTTTCTAAAGAGGCAAAATTATGGTTATATACCCTTTACAACTAAAAAGTGATTATCATTTTAGGCAGGCTGAAAATACATTGGGTAAATAGGAATTCCATCGGGACCAAAGAAAGTATCGTTATAGGTAGATATATCGTTATAAACAATATCGCCATACACATGTTTCACCTTACTTAATTTTTTCTAAATTTGTAGCGGTTACAATTCACTGTCTTCTTCTTTTTATGGTAGGTGGCGCTACTAGAGCCATCCGGGCTTTTCCCATGATGCCTCTCTCTCCTCTTCTTCGGCGTACTTGTGTTGTGCTGTTATTCTCTGTCTTGCGTCTTGTACCTTTTAATGTACTGTGTCGTGAGACTCAGACATCTAATAAAAGTGGTTCCTGAAATTGAATTAATTCTTCAACAGCGTCATTCCAGATAAGCATGAGTCTCGTACCTCTACAAATTTATATTTGAATTTTCCTTTGCAGTGCGACTTATTTAAATGTGTTCAATAAAAAAATTTAATGAATCAGAAATGAAAATGGAGTAGACAGCATATTTAATTTTTATGGCAAGAAATTGGAAGTAAATTGATTAAAAATAAAATAGAACACAACTGAGACCTGTTGTTTAAGTTCTAGCTAAGTAACAGACAAATAAAAACAAATCCAGTAATTGCATGTTCTTTAAATTTCTCGTTTCAGAACTTTTATTTTTAAGATTAAAATCTAAAATCAAATTACGATTTGATTGTATGAAGAAAACTTTTACGAGGAAAGTTATTTAAGTGGCATAAGAAACAATGTTTTAAATCATTTTTGTATTTAAAATGTAAATTCTGAACTGCAGCGAGCATGAAAACAAGTTAAATTGTATTTTAATGTAGATTTTCTGCTTTTGTATTTTAAATGCCCATTTCTTATAGGAAATCAAAGACTACTCTTTATATGTATTGAAAACTATCAATTTAATTTCAAAATTCCATTTTACTCCTAATAACTCTTGACAACAATTATTTAAAAATATTTTTCTCATGAGAAGAATTCTTCAGCAAAATATTTAAATTTCTGTACGAAATTTAATATCTTCTGTCGTTTCGATGTAGCCTGGAGCGTTTTTTATTTGAATTACTGTGTATCTTCTATTATTAGGAATATAAGTTTCTCAGAATCTAGATTTTGAATGATTACAAGATAGAAAAGAATTTCAGAAATATGTTTCAGTAAATTTTCAAATAAAATTATACCAGTGTTAGTGTTTTTTTGTCTCTTCATATTTCTCATTAATTCCATTTTTCTCATTAATTTCCATATTTCATTATTTTTCTTCTAATTTGCTGTTTCGACATACACATTTAGTTTTAAATGTGTATGTGAAAGAATATATTACGTTGACAAATAATCAGTTTCTCGAAAATGTGCTATTTTATTGAAGTTATATTTTGAAATATTTGTTTCTCAAGAATATAATTACATCGTTAGAATCAAAATTTGTATATACATAATTATTAAACCTGCCTTTTTAAAAAGACTTATAAGAGATGATTTTAAATCTAAAATATTTAATATTTATAAGAATTAAATTGTTGTTAAAATTTAAAGGATATTTTCAGTAAAATTCATAAGAAAATATTAAAATCTTACGTATCTCAATTTTGTTCAACATGTGTGAATATTATCATTCTAAATTCATTCAATTTTTAAAGTAGCACATTCACGGAAAAACGTATGTAAGATGCAAATCTTTATTATCTTACAATTCAGATTTACAAACAAGATAAAATAGCAGAATAATTAAGATAGACAAAGTTAACCATAAATAAATTCTGCTCAAAAACATAGGATGATAATTAGACGAAAAAAAGCTTTCGATTTCTTTCTATTCTGCATGCATATACAGAGTGTATCAGTACAGCAGTTACAAACTTTCAGGACAGATAGAATACACCTAGACGATGGGAAATCACATAGCAACCGTTTTGTTCACCGATGAGTCGACCTTCACCCGGGAGGAAATGTTCAATTCACATAACTCCCATGTGTGGTCGGAGGAGATCCCACATGCAACAAGAACCCGTGCAATCCAGGAACGGTTTTCACTAAATGTATGGGCCGGTAGGTAGTGTAGTTCAGGTAATGTATGGACCACCTCGTCGGACCGCACTTATTGCCGAACATCTGACAGGTGAAACTATCTGATCTTCCTTCAACAAGTATTGCCTCAGCTGTTGGACGACGCGCACGTATCCGCTGCTATGCATTCTTCCATGTGTTTTCAGCATGATAGGACCCCCGCCCATTACAGCATTGACGTGCGTCTCCACCTGAATGCAACGTATGGCCAACAGTGGATCGGGCGGGGTGGTCCAGTGTTTTGGTCCTCTCAATCGTCAGACCTCACTTGCCTTGATTACTTCTTATGGGTGTACGTCAAATCACTGGTGTACTAAACTCCCGTTAACAGTGCTGAGGACCTTGTTACACACATCGCGGCAGCTGCTGGCGAAGTCCGGGACACGCCCGGTATTTTCGCTAACGTTCGATCTTCAATGCGCCGGAGATGTGAGGCCTGCATCATGGCCCGGAGACGTAATTTCGAACACTACTTTGATGACGATTGTTGTCTCCTTAATATTCCTTTTCCTTAGTTTCTTGTTGTACTAAGAACAATAAACATGTTTTCACCTCTTATTCGTGTCCTGTCTTTCTTGTGTTTTGTGTCGTCTCTACCGCGCCAGGAAAGAGTTTTCGACCGTGTATTGCTATGTGATTTCTCATCGTCTAGGTGTATTCCATCTGTCAGAAATTTTGTACCCGCTGTACTGATACACCCTGTATATACATTCCATCTATTATATTCGTCATATTTATTTTAGACTCTACACTGGTCACTGTTCAACTTTCATACAAACATTTCGACCCAGATAGCACGTAAGTTTGCAGCAAGTTTGATTTTGACTTGATATTCCCTTGTCATGGCAAAATTTGACGCGTCAAACTTGAAACGAACTTGTAGCAAGTTCGCTGTGACAACTAACGCCACTCTCGCTTGCAACGCATTTGCTGCAAGTTCGATGTGACAAATAGCGCCACCTCCCTTGCAAATCAAATTTGCAGCAAATTTGCAAAACAAGCTTCATGCAATGATAGCACAATAAAGAGATAATTATCTTTGTCTCTGTTTTAAAAAAACATCCGACTTTAATAGCATCTCCTAGACCGCCCTTCTTTTTGTTAATTCAATAAATCAATCATAATTTGTGAAAAAATAACTTTTTATATAAAAAAAATTTTTGAAACATTTTCCATCTTTTTAATAAATATATCACTCGCACTTTAAAGAAAACTATATCGCCTTTTAATTAATGTTGAAATTTTAACGTTTATAAACAAAATTAACTCTAAAAACAGTCAGTGTTTGTTGAAAAATAATAACTTAGACAATCTGTCCCATTTTAAAGTAATTACTTTTGAACTCTAATTTCATAATTTATTCTGCTAGTAAAACATAGTTATTATCGAAAATCGCTCTCTCTTTGAATTCAAATCATATTCTCAACTCAAAAAATTAATGAAATCAAGAAAAAAGTTTAAAATAAATCGTATACGAATCGAATCGAACGACGTATTAGCGAAATCTATCTCCTCCTCTCTGAGTTCAGCTGGCTCAATGGTTAGCGTCTCCGCTTCGGAACCGGGAGGTCGCGAGATCTATCCCGGGATGTGTTCGTACTCTGCTTTTGCTATAATTTGCAATGAGTTTGCAATGCAAGCTTGCGGCAAACTTGTTGCAAGTTCGTCCTATGGTGACTTCGAGGCTTGCGTTAACTTGCTGCAAGCTTGTTTCACACTTGCACACTTGTCGTGACAAATTTGCAGAAAGCTTGCAAACTTGCAGTGCAAGTCTGCTGCAAACTAAAATTGTTATCTGGGGAGATTAACCATCTCCCCATGCTGGTTGACCACTCCTAAAGCTCCGTACATGCAGTACGGCATTCGTAAAGTGATCTTCAGTAAGCGTTGTCAGACCATTTTTATTTACCCTGTTACCATAATGTACTAAGACACAGATACGAATAAAATTAGAGTCCATTCGAACCTCTATTCGGAAACTTGTCAAAGTGAATTTGTGTTAGGCTTGATTCGTCTGTCTTTATATTATTGTTAAAAAATTACTTTTAATTATATAGATTATATAGTAACGATAGCGCACAAAAAATGTTTTTAATATAGTTGCAATGCTTGTGTGTTTAACCCTTCAGCACACGCACCCATTTTTGCAAAAATTAGCACAAGCGCGGGGTCATTTTGACCCCAAATTGTCAAACACTTTCTGTTTGTTTTATTGGCCATTTGTACAAAAATAAAATAAGGTCAAAATATAAGAACATTTTTTAGTAAAAATTACTTGTGGTTAAGTCACAAATGCTATTTTTAATACGAAAAAGGAAAGCTGAACTTATCTCAGTTAATCCATAGATTTTCTGTATTCTCTTCTTCTCTGCTGCGCACGTTCGTACGCTGTCATAGCCATAACGTTAAAGGTATCCGAAACGCTGGTACACGCAAGGGTCAATTTAACCCCAAGCTCTCCCCCCCAGTGAAAAGGTGGAAATCCCAATTCGCCGGTCACTGCTGCTCTTATCTTCTTCTTCCTCCCCATGAAGGTACAAGAAGTAAAAGGGCAAATGTTTAGAAATTCCCAGAATTTTTTAGCAGAACAGAAATGGTGGGGCTAAAAAGACCCCATGCGCGTGCTGCTGGGTTAATATATGCATGGGACAAAAATGTTCGCTTCATAGGTTGAGAGTAGGCTTTCAGACTGGCAGAACTTTATTTTCCCACAAGAACATGTGTGGAGTAACAAAATTCTATAACTAATTTTTCATTTTTATTCCCTATTTATTTATGTTTCTTAACTTATTAACTTAAGTTTAACTTATATCCTTTTTTCCTCCTTATCTGTATTCTTTTCTTTTCCGCTGCGCACGTTCGTACGCTTCTATAGCCATAACGTTAAATTAACCTGAAACGTTAGCACACGTACGGGTTAATTTGACCCCAACACCCCTAACAAAAGTGACAAATCCCGTTTCACCGGTTTTGGCCTTCTTCTTCTCTTCTTGTAGCTCTTCTATGAAGGTACGGGAAGCAACAGGGGCAAGTGTTTAGAAATTCCTAGAATTTTTCAACAAAAATGAAAGGTAGGGGTCAAAAAGACCCCATGCGTGTGCTGCCGGATTAAATGCATTAACTAAAACAATGAACAGTATTGTTATAAAATATACTTAAAATATATTTAAAAAATTTTGAAACTAGCAAAAAAACTAAGAATAAATAAAATTTATATATCTGAAAAGATAGTTTTTTTTCTTTTAATTTTAATGTTGTACAAAATGGTTTTCATACAAAATGTGTTTCAAAATTTTTCTGGAAAATCGTTAACATTTTAATTAATTTTAAGTTAACGATCAAATTAAAACTTTGAAAAACCTTTCTTAGTGAACTGTTATTACCAAAGAACTAACTATCTGTCAAATTTTGTAGATCTAGGATCAACGGTCTGCCCTCAGAGCGTTTTGGACGATTTTTACATCGTGAAAGTCGTATGCGAAATTTGCAAATAATATGTCAGGTTATGAGCACTGTTATGTTAAAAACATTTGATTTGGAACGTGAATTTTATAATAATATGCCAGGTTACGAGCACTGTTATGTTAAAAATATTTGATACGGCATATGAAAACATTCTGAATTAGTATACTCCTATCTAATTTATGACATCTAAGAATGCATAAAATCTTCTAGATTTTGGCGTAGGAACCTCATGAAAAATAGCCATTAAGCTCACTGTGAATGTAGTCGTTTATGCACTCTCATGTTTTGCATACAGATAAACAAAGAAACTGGCAGACATACAGGAGTAATTCCAAAACGATTTCTTTCGATTAATGAAGTTCTAAAATATTTAAATTGGTTAAATCATTGAGACCATTATTTGAAGATTATTGAACAATCTTTGTGTCTATATAGGAGAATATATAAAAAAAAACATTGTTTATTATTTAGTAAAATATATGAGTAGAATTTACTGTTACACTTTCTTAGTTCAAAAGGTAAATGTCATTCAAATTTGGCCACTTAGATTGAGTTGTGAATTTAAAGATCTCGATTTCTTTCGAAGACTATAAAATTGCGAAGTTTTCATTAAAAAATCTAGGGAACTTTTATGTAAATGAACGGATAAAAATACACAATACAAAATCAAATGTTAGAAATTTCTTTATCAACTAAAAGATTGAAGAAATTTTTAAAAAATGTTTTTCACTTTATTTGCGCATCTAAAGCTACCTTTAAAATCTGAGACTAAAGTCATTTTTAATCAAAATTAATCCAAAAACAAATAATGAAATATGAGCTTGAAGATACTTAAAATTCTCTTTAGATGGTTAAACTAACAATGGAACTACGTATTTATTTTTGAAACATAATATTATTATTAAAATACTAGTTACGAAAGACTATCAAAAAGAAGTTTTAAGTATATATCTCCTCTGTGATACGAAAGTAGTATTTGAACTGCGAACAGTGTTTTCTCTCGGAAGCTTCGATATAATTTATGTTATTCAGCAATATTAATCCAGGAATTTTTCGTTCGCGTTATCGTTTATAAATTTTCTGAATTAAGTTTTAGCTACTATGTAAATAAAAGTTGTATACTTTTAATAAAAATGGAGTCAGATGAATTAAACACTTTGAAGTTAGATGAATTATGATCACGTTGTATACCAACCATTGGTCATAACTTCATTTAAATCAAGAAAAATTATTCCAATTCTTTTTTTCTCGATGGAATATTGTAATTAGAAAAAGAAGTGACGGCCTATACCGGTTTTTCTTAAAACATTAATGCAAGCCATATCGCTAAGAAACGCCAATATAAGAGTGTTGCTGGCTTTCTGGCAACAAATTCAATTCAAAATCTGTTAAGCCTTTCCCTGTAGGGTTGTATGCTTGCAGACACATAGTATGCATTTCGCTAATTGCAAGCTATATAAAGGTTTATGTTTCGAATTTAAATAAGATAAATATCGCGTAGGATAAAAATTTATGATTATTTGTTCAATCAAATTATCAATAATTCCAAGAAGAAACTTGTGCTATAAAGCAGCCAATTAAGTACAAATGGAAAAAAATATGAAATAATCTGATAGAAATCAAGATGTGGAAAGAAAGATGTCATTAGGCAAGCATGGTTCCTGAATGAAGACTAAGTGTTCCGTAATCCAATTCGAAAAGAACATAAGAAAAAAAGCAAAATATTACTAGATCACGGCTGAATCTCGAGAACCATTGACATTAACCCCTTTAAGAAAAGCAAAGTTTCATGGATACCTAGGGATTGGGGCAACCGTACTCATCTAAATAAAGCGTGGCCTTGAGGGATTAATTGTTTCGAAGCACATGTCAAAGCAATAGTCCATCTATTGCAGAAATTTGCTTTCAATCAGAGAAGAGGACAATATCCTGTAGATGTTGAACTTTTTCATTTATCTTCACTTTTTATGTATTGATTTTCTTTTATTTAACTTGGAATTTTTTAATACATAAAATAAATTAACACGGAAAGAAACGTTGATAGATTTTATTCTAAGAACGTATAACAGTATTAATTGTATCATAATCATACATTTTCGTAGATGAATGAATTAGTGTTTTTATTAGTGTACAAAATTAATATAAACCAAAATTTTAAAGGAATGCATATTTTACTAAACATTTTAGGTACTTGAAACAAAACTCAATTCTAGAAAGCAATTTACTTCGAAACCAATGCAACTGTAGAAATCTATTACTGCTAAACTCAAATAAAGAAAAAGTATCTGCAAGTCATTCCATGATAATATCTAGAATAATCATGTAAGTATAGTATGGAAACACTAGTTATTTTAAATTATGCTCCCATTCGAGTTGCAACTAGTCGATCCGGCAGAATCTCTGGATTAGTTTGCATTATTTTCTCACGTATCCTATTATCTCCAACTTATCAACTATAATGAAGACCAAACAACGACTAGAAATCCAATAGAATAGTAATGATTGTGTTACAAACTACAATGGTTTTAATTAAATTGTTCCATAAATAGTTCCAGCTACTATTATATGCGAATATAGTTATCGGAAAATTACTTTTATCAGGTAAGTCCATGCTATTACTCCTTTCTAGTTGTACTTATTGTGCTTCTTAATGAGATGCAGCGTTTGACGTAACTTTATGTTCCTTCCGAGATCATAAGGGAGATAAAAGACGTGGTAATCATAACAATCCTTATGGATATTCCTACTTAGTTAATACTGGAATACGGAACAATGGAAATTAGATGGATGCTATTGTCAGAAACGTAACAAATATGAACTAAATTTCTCGAATAAAGCGTTAATTTTCATCAGTTATTAAAATAAAAGATGTCTGCGTAAAATCTTTACACGTGTACTGATTCTTGATGGGCTGAAAATATATCAGAAATGTTTGTAGACACAGAGTTTTGATAACATATTTATTAAAATTTTAAAAAAATTATATTTCGAGAATAAGTGCTTTTTAAAATTTTTTAAAACATGTAGGATTGGAATATACTCAGGTTCACATCAAGGCATTAAATATGTATTAAATTTATGACCTGAAAAAATTCTTTCAGTTTTAGGAAAACAATTAACACGAACGTTTAATTTTATAATAATTACTTTTAAATATGCTTTGAATTTTCCATTTTATTTATGAAAAATGAATTGCAGGACATTGAATTAATATTAAATAAAACAAGAGCATATATAAAACATTTATTGACTTTAAAGATGACACTATAATATGAATAATATTGTATATATATTTGGGAGAGTAAGAAATATCTCGAAGCTTTATATGATAAAAAATTTGATACATTGCTTTTCACTTATTATGATAGATGTGCATAGCGTAAAATTTCAACTCACGATTCATTAATCTGAAAACAATGCAAATTTTCTCTTCTGTTTCTAAACTTGGTGATGACTAAATACACTGATACATAAACTTCAACTCTTCTCTAATACTAAGGTTTGAATAGCAAATTTTATGAAAAGATAAACATTTACATCAGCAAAGTAAAAGGAAAAAGTATAATAGATCAACAAGTTATTTTGGGATGAAATAAAATTGCTTGAATTAGAAGAAGAAAAGAGTTTAATTCAATAAAATAAATAAAAGAATAAACTGTAATAAGATATAACACTTAGAGGCAAATTTAAAATTCTATTTATAAATATTTTCGAAGTTTACCCCCAAGAAAATTTTCTAATTCAACTCTGCTTGATCGGAGTTGCACAAAGGCGCGACAAAGAGAAAAATTGCACCGCTCAAAGTAAATTCATCGCTATTGACAAATCTCGTTATATTCCGTGATTATTTTTTGTATTTCTTAATAAGCAATAAAATGATCGTCAATAAATGATTTCAGTTTAGATTCTACGCTCTGATGGCCAAGAAAGATTGTAAAGCTGTTATCATGGTGAGGTTGTAAAGCCATTTTAAAAACAATTTTTAGATACTATTAATATTTCTTTTCATGCAGATGTTTATCATAAATACCTCAAAGAAATAGATTTGAAAAATATATTAGCAGAGAGTATTTTGCTTTAATTTAAAACTTGGGTGCATTGCGAGGAAAAATGGAGATCAGCGAACGGGATATCACATGTGTCTGCTAGTAGATCAAGCGAAAATTGCTTACTGACTAAAAATACTTTGTATTTTCGAATTCAGGGTAGAACATATATTAATTTTCAGCAATAAAAAATGTTTTCTTGGGTCGGAAATTCGAAAAAAAATTCGAAAAAGAAGGGATTAAATTATTCGTATTAACTTGCAAATTTTCTGAAACGATGAATGTATTGATTTTCATTTTTCTATTTGAAAGATTTGAATTTAAAAATAAGCTGTCTTATCCTATAATTTTATTCATGGAATTTTGAAATGCTTTTAAGCGATGATGATATTCCAAATGAAACATTTTGAAAAACCCTCATTTCTATACCATTTTCGACAGAAGATTAAGAGACAAACATTTCTTTCAATTGAGTATGATTTGTAGCTTTACTGTCGCCTTCGGGGAAAATTTATAAATATTGAATATTGAACATGTAGAAATCATTCAATTTTCATTGTGATAAAGATTGTCGATGGAAAAGAAGAAAGTGTTTTTTTCTTGTTGTTGTCGCTTGAATTTTGTAAACATTCATTTTTATAATTGAAGTCAATTTTTTCATATTTCTTAGAAAAGACTTTTTTTTTAATTTATTGTTTATCTTTTGAGCACTTGAAAGAATTGAATTTAAGTTCAATAGGTAATAATCATATTCCTCATTTGCAAAGGTGAGGTTTATATGTGTTGGAATTCCTTGACTAAACCACATTATGTAACCCTTTTGCGCACATGCGCAGTGGTGACGTCAGGGCGAAATCCCATGATTCCCAGAACTGAAAAGTTAGTTGGCTAAAAGATGTTAAAAGCGTATTCTGTATGTGTTCGAAGCGAAAATCATGAAGTGCGCACGTTGTAATAATATAAATTGAAAATAATACATTTGTATATATGCCGTCATAATATTTATATGTGTGTGTCCTCTAGAATAATAAACATCGTAGATTACGCCAAATGCTCTCCGGATTTATTCGAATAATACTTTTGGATTATCTCAATTAATAGATACAGTAAGAACCAAGAAAGTCAGGTAAGTGGAGTTTCTCTTACGTTCTGACTTTATAGAATTTGGGACCTAGAAATCCCAAATTATGCATTCCTTGTATACATTTCTCAAATTAATACTCATTGTTCGTCAGTGAAATCTAGTATCTTTGTTTCCTAGAACAAATTAACTCTCTTTATAATACACTCACTTCTAGAACTTGGAAAAAAACCTTTTCACCATTTGACTTATCTTGATTTAAAAATTGAATTCGAATATCAATCAAATTCCGTGTAATGTGACCTATCCCAGAATGCAAGAAAATAGTCTCCCTTACAGGCAAATGACGACTTTACCCAATATTTAAAAGGCAACTTCTCCCTTTCAGATGCAGAATGATTCCACTCAGTCTCTTTGTTAGTGCTGCATAGCAAACAGATCTGACTCTTTTTGAAGCCAGTTAGTTTTCCCTGAACAACTCATACATATGAGGAAACGATGCTCGCACCCCTTCTCGTCTGCCATCCGAAGGTAATTTCACGCACCTCCCATCACATGAATATTCTATTCGCATTTTCTCTAAGGAATCCCTGGATTAGAGACTGTAGAAGTGTTTTCCAACTT